>PVJA010007012.1:0-70448 GCA_004027025.1 Myocastor coypus
TGAAAACCTGAACTACTTAACACTGAAATGCTGACTACGAAATCTACAGCAGCTGAGGCCCTGCAAAGGGCGAGACCCAGCCAGATGTTCCGAAAGTGCTGCAGAGCTTTGAGTGGTGTGGAGCAAAGAGAGACAAAAAAAAAAAAAAAAAAAAAAAAAAAAAAAAAAAAAAAAAAAAAAAAAAAAAAAAAAAAAAAAAAACAAAAAAAAAAAAACAAAAAAACAAAACACAAGGCTAGGTAGGCAGTGCAACACTTAGCTCCCAGTCAGTGAAAAGGTAGACAGAAAATCAACAGGGACAGAGAGGCTGTGGAGGACGTGAACCACGCCAGTGGTCACGTGGCCTGTGTGACACTCGGGGAGCATTCCACCCTCCTCAGCAGGACACGCAGTCTCCAGGAGCTTCCCTCAACAGTGACGATGTGTTGCACCACACGACTCAACAAAATTGAAGCACCAGGAGAATGCAGCACGTGTACTCTGATCGAAAGAGAATTCATTAAAAATCGATCCCAGAAATAGATCTTGGAAAATGTCACAAATATTAGGATATCAGATACCACTTGTTTGATTTACCCAGTGCTCTAGGCAGAAAGTATAAAAAAGAAAACTGGAAAAATTTAGAAGTGAGGGAAGGTGGAAAGCCTGTGCGGTAAAGACGCAAAAACGGTAGCCTGTGCGTAAAGACGCGAACTTCTACACAGAGCTCACAATAGACATAGAATCAATGGGAAATGCTTTAGATCTGAATGTATGCTCTATAGCCATAAAGTTTTGTACTAAAAATTGTTTGTCATCTCGGGATGGCAAAAGTTTCCCACACAGAACATAAAATCATGGGCTACAAAAGGAAAAGACATATACAGTCTTGTATTTTTTTTAAAAAAAAATATAGCAAATTGCTCTATTCATAGCCAACAAATTATAAATGTTGATTATCTCTGGAAAACATATACCAGAGACATAAATAAAGAAAAATGGTGAAATGTAATTTTTCCTTAAGTTCTTGTGTATTTTTGAATTTGTAAAATTATTTATTTATTTATTTATTTATTTATTTATTTATTTATTTATGTGTTTATTTATGTGGTACAGGATCTTGCCAGTCAGCTCAGACTCATAGGGATCCTTCTATCTCAGCCTCTCCAGCGCTGACATTACAAGTGTGAGCCCACACATCTGGGTTTGCGCC
The DNA here is from genome assembly GCA_004027025.1 of Myocastor coypus. Lineage (NCBI taxonomy): Eukaryota > Metazoa > Chordata > Mammalia > Rodentia > Myocastoridae > Myocastor > Myocastor coypus. The sequence goes on from PVJA010007012.1 coordinate 1,193, forward strand.
CCACATGGCATGCCCAGTGTTCGAAGTCCTTGAACCTGGGTCCTAGAGCTTGCCAGACAGGCACTTAGATGGCCAACCTATCTGGCCAGCCTGTTTGAATTCTTTAAATATAAAAATATACTTTCATGGAAATAAAGATAAATTTTAAAGTATATGTGTCTTTGTACTTTTTTCGGAATAAGATTTAACACAAGAGATTCAAGGAAAACCTTGAGAGAAGTGAAGGGGAGGAGATTAAAGAAAGGCTTTTGTCTTACCCCTCCCCCCTTCTTGGCCCTTTGCCTTCTCTGACTATCTAGATAAGGGAATTAACTGGAGGAAATTGTTCAATATGAGATCCCATCAGTCAGTCAGCTCCTTAAGTGTTGTTGGGAGGGAAAGCCATCAGGATCCAATACAACTCGCTCATGTCCAACCCTAACAAAATTGTGCCAGGAAATAATGGTGTTGGGATCAGGCCTATCTGCTTAGGACCAGATTATCATAAAAGTTTCTGCCAGAACCACAACCTTGCCACTGAAGCCACTTCTGTGAGGGCATCCTGTTTAGGAGCAGCCAGCCCTCACTGCAACCTTGCAGTGGCCTTACTAAACCACAGCCTTGCCCTGTCACCTCTCTGAAGGCCGTCTCCTAGCAACAGTCAACAAACAAATCATCACCTCCCCTGAGCCTCCGTGTCCAATGAACTTAACCTACATGTACTTCTCAGTGCCCTTAAAATCTTCCCCGTGCCTCAACCTCCCTGGATGTACCCATGGGCCACCATGACATGCATAGCCCAGACTTCACTCCCCTGTCATTCATCCCCAAGAAGGATCCTTTTCTGGAAGAGCCTCCTTCCATGTTGTTGTTGTAGGTTGCTATGGTTTATGTCTACTTGTTTCTCCAAAGCCTCATGCAATCATGAGGCGGGAACTTCTAGAGTTTGAGACTTGACGTGTGATCCACTGGGATTATGTGTTTTAGTCCTGACGGGATTATGGGTCTGAGTATGACTGGGATTATGGGTGTGGCCTGAGGCGGTCAGGCTGAGACAGAGAGCCTGAATGTAGCACGAATTGAGACTCTCTCTCAGCTGTCACTGTTGCTATTCTGCCGCCATGAACTGCTGCCCTCTGCCATGTGCCAGTCTGCCTTGGAGCCAGCCAAGTATGGACTGAAACCTCTAGTAACTGTGAGCTAAATAAGCCTTTCCTTCTTTCATTTTGGGTGTCGGGTGTTTGTCCCAGCAATGAGAGAAGAATAACTAAGACAGGGCTACTGGATTTTCTTGTAGCTGCTGCCATCCTCTTGAAAGAAGCTTCCCACCCCTGGGTGTGGGCACAGCGTTAGAGATGAGGACCTTCAGGGGCTTCAGTTGTGGCTACTAAAACAGCACAATGTGGGGACAGAACAGAGTGGAGAGAGAAAAGAAAAGACATACCAGCTGCAACGGGCAACAGGTCATGCTACAATGGACAAACAGGTCTTACATGAGCGACCTGACTCCACACAGAGCTGAGTAGAATCTGGCCCAAGGACCAGCAAGCCAAAGGACCGACACAAGCGCAGGTGAAGACGCTAGTAAGCGAAGGTGCACTGCCAAACTGCTGGGTGTGGGACCCAACTTGGGATTTATATCCGATCTCTCGCCCCTTCCTCTCTGACACTCTTCCTCTGTCCTGCTTCTTGGTCAAGAAGAGTTAAGCCTACCTGTCCACCCACAGCCTTCCACCGCACTTCTACCTTCTACCTTGGAGCCAGTTGATCACTGACATCTACAGACTTAGTGTTTCCGGTAAAAGTGGAAAGGTGGTCTTCAGGTCTCCATGAGGCAGCCTAGGTCTCTGTGGTCATCACCCAGAGGCAGAGCCCCATAGCAAAGCCAGTAGGAAACTAGGCATGCATGGCCCAGCTCTGTGACCTCCCAGATTGGTGACAAAGACACGGTGACTGAAAAGCAAATGAAAAAAGAGAACTTCTTGAGTTTTTCTGTCCTGATAACAATTTCGCATTCCATGCAGATGTTCTGTTTCCATGGTGACCAAAGGAAAAGGAGGCAGGGCAGGCTGCAAGCCCCCAGGTGCAGAGCTCAGGCACTCAGAAGCTGGGCTAATGCTAAAACCAGTTTCTAGGCCAGCTATCAATACAGTGCCTCCTTCCCACCACAGCGGAAGTGAAAGGAGGAAGAGGTGAGGCCTACGGCAGAACCAGATTGCCCTGCCGTCCTGCCACCTGCACCCCGACCCCATCTTCCAGCCCCGGTAGAAACACTGGGTTCAACTGTTGTCAAGTTGTTGTTTGCGGTGGTGGTGTTTTTTTTTTCTCCACTATATTTGTCATTTATATTAATAAATGTTGCTTTCAGTTATTTTGACTCCAGAGCAATCGTATTTTACTCTTAATATATTGAGCTGCTTTCCGTGTTTTGTGGTAGCACTCAGGCTGTTTAGTAAATACTGGTGTCAGGTAAGATAACATAAATAATCTGCCATCTCCTTGATGTCCAAACAATTCAAATTTTGAACTATTTTTTTTTTTTTTTATCATTTTTGCCTCTGTTCACTTGCATATTGATGGTTTTTAGTAGACCACACAAGGCCTCCAGGAATGTGGCAACCATAGTGCCCTGATAGGAATGGATTTCTAGAACTACGGAAAATATTCAGTGAGCTTTTTCTGTGGTGGCTTTTGCTGTTTCTCATTTATTCCACTTATCCAGCTAATGCAGACCTATTTTTTTTTTAAGTGTTTACATGTCCAAACTGAGAAAGAGATCAGTCTTGTGGTTTTAAACCTTTGAATGGTTGTGTGGTATGGTGGTACACACCTGCAACCCCACCCAGCCCGGGAGCGAGACGAGATTATCAAATGTGAGGCTGGTCCAGGAAGCCGTCTCAAGGCAGAAAGGCTGAGGACATGTTTCAGCATTTAACGTGTTCAATTTCCAGCAGTGCAAAAGAAAAAAAAAAAAAAAATGCTAACTGTTGCATTTGCAGGTGGGTCATTTCTTAAAAACCAAAGAGTTTTTGGGGCACAGTGATCGCCAGCAAGACTAGTTTTGAGAACTCGTTTGAGAGATATTTCTAGCTCGCCCAAAGATTCAGCTTCCTATGATAGTTTGTAGATACTTTTTTAAAAAAAATCCTTGCATAATCAAAACAGTGGTAGTCAGAAAGATCTCAGAATATTTATAAGTGTTGCTATTTCTGTAGGATTTAAATATAAAAGCATTTCTAATCCACTTCTTTTGACCTGTGTACTTGTGGTAACTCAGCTGTTAGATTCATAGCTGCTTGCTCAATATGTGTTGGAGATTGCATTTTATTATTTAGCCGCCTTTGTGACAGGCCTTGCGAGAAAGCTTGCATGTTAAGGGCATCTGGTACATGTGTTCTTTTGCTCTGACAAGGGTCCCAGAAGGCTACTCATCCTTTCCTGTGATAATTTTGAACTTTCATGAGCCCTGATAGCCATTTCCATTTTGCAGATGTCTCCACTAGATAGTACCCCATCTCCTGAGAAGACGTCAGTTGGAAATCCTTTGAACTTTATATTGAATATCATCAAAAACAAGTTACACCAACCTCTGCTTATGTCCTAGACCTTGTGTAATTTTTCTTTTTAAAATTTCCAATTTTGGGCTCCTAAGCCCAACAGGTAGTATTCTTGCCCACTTGCTATGTGACTTGCCTTCCCACTGGATCCTGATTTTAATAAATTTTACCTGAGCAACGATGCTCATGATCTCATTGGTTGATCATAGTTTTGTCCCACCTCGTACCCACCTAAGTGAGTTCCCATGTTTTCTCTACAGCCTTAGACCCACTTTACCACATGGTTTTCCTCTATAAAAGTCCCTGGAAGTGACAGCTTCCCAGGGACACCTACTTGGGCCTCACCCCTCATGTCCCTCTCTTGGAGAGGAGCTTTCTTTCCCTCAATAAATATGTTCTGCTCATTAAAAAAAAAAAAAAAACATAAAATGAAATTTCCAATGCTGATGTTACAGACTGCATCCTGTGGCCTCCACTGATGTGGCTGAGTGGCAGAGGGCGAGATGGAGGGCAGGCTGTTCTGCACACGGCCTGGCATCTTCTGAGTTGGATCAAAACCTCACAGAGAACTGGTCCATTCCAGAGAGCCCCAGTGCTACTCCAGGGGAAAAACCTGGAAAAAGCCACGTGTTCTCCTTTCTGTTCCATTGGATTCGAGGCCTAGCTCTCATATCCTCACCTCAGATCATTTTTGTTTAGCTGATGTGTGGAAGGTTATGCGCACCTCATTTTTTTACTCACTACCATGGTTCTTAACCTGATCGAATATGTTCTAAAATGTGACCTTGGGGCCAGATCTAAAAAACTGAAGGCCAGGGCCAGCCAAATAGCTCAGCAGATTAAAGCACATGCAAGTAGGTGCAGGGGCCAGGAGTTCAATCCCCAGGCTGGCCGTGCTGGCCCCGCCCCCGGGGCGCATGGAGACGCCAATTGAGACTGGGCATGGTGGCACATGCCTGTAATCTCAGCTCTTGGGAGGCTGTAAACAGGCAGATCATTGTGAGTCCAATCTACTAGTGAGACCCTGAGCACCCTGGTGACCCTTCTCTAAAAACTACAATAAATAAATAAACAAACAAACAAATAAATAAAGTTCAGGAAGATAAACACAGGGATTTTCCGAGGGCGAACACTTCCTTGCTACAAAGCCGGAGGACTTTTGCGCCCCGCCCTCGCTGACTCCAGCTGTGGGCGCTGTCGATTTTATACACTGTCATTGCCAATAAGCGATACGGGCGTTCCTCTTCCATTAATCATTACTTCAACAATCAAATGTCAGCATTTCACCAAGGAAACAGCATAATCTCAAGCTATTGGAGCATAATCAGAGCCAATAGAATGTCCCCCAATGAGGCCCTGATCTTGTCGACCTAAGGGCGAAGACCGATCAGTGGGTGAGAACCGAGAGAGTGATTTTCGCTGTCACTGATCCAGCCGGGGTGACAGGGGAAACAGGGCTGGCCCCTGGCCCTGGCCTGGTCTGAAGGACAGGGCAGAATCCTCGAAAAACAGGTTCTACATCCTGCTCTAACAGACAACAATTCTTAAAATCACTTTAAACATTTTTTTATTCATTTGCTTAACAACAAAATAAAAAAAAAATACTGAGACATTCCTTAGGAATCTTTTTATTTTTATTTTTTAAATGTATTTGGTACAGGGTCTCACTATGCAGCTCACGCTCAGGGCCAGCCTCGGTGGCTGGTTCAGCATGCCTGGGGGTGGAGCCAGCACCGTATGCAGTACCAAGGTTCAAACCCTGGTCCCTGCACTTGCCTAAGCAGGGCCTTCGTCTGCTGAGCCATCTCACCACCTCTCAGCAGGAATCTTTATATCTCTAAAGAGTCTGAAAAGATCCCTGGCTTTATCAAGTCTGGTAGAGCAGGGATACGCACTCGCGGCTCTGCTTCCAGCCCTTTGTCCAGCCCTTGACTATGAATCCAGTCCCGACTAAGACCCCGTCACCTCCCAGCAGCCCACCCCACCTGCTCCGTGAGGAGGAGCCACGCGGCCTGGGTGAGTGTGTCCTGGTGGGGCTCTCGAACGACAGACAGAACCAAGATGGGCTCTTGGTGCTCCTCGGAGCCATCCAATGCTCACCCTGCTGGGCAAGGGGCTGGTTCCGCAAGCCCGACTGGACGCGCAACCCCAGCTGCCCACGTACTTCTCCTCTGCCACCTCAAGGCAGTGGTAGCACCCGGTGGACATCTGCCCCACCTCCGGCAGGCGAGCTTTCCCTCCTAGAAGAAGCCCGTCTCCTTCACCCAGTGTGGGGTGCAGCTCTCGTTCTCTATGGACTTCTGGGGACCAAGTTTATCCTACGGCCAATTTTGCTGTAGAGAGGGCAGGCGCAATGTGCCTTGGCCACCAGTAGGCACGACATGCCCAGTCCTGAGTCTTATGGGCAAGTGTCATGTGCCAGGGCATCCTGATGGGCTCCAGTGTTGCCGGCACCCTGGATGAATACCAGACAGGGACCCAGCTGCAGGCAGGGAGAAGCGCAGAGAAATTCAGAAGGAAGAAGGGGAGGCTCTCCTATAGAAAATGAAGCTTAAGCCAAGGGATAAAGTATTGGTGTAACTATACACACAACTGTGCATGCTGTGTGTGTGTGTGTGTATATATAAGTGTGTGCTGGAAATATGTATTCCTTGCATTTATTTATTTGTTTGTTTGTTTGTTTGTTTGTTTATTTATTTATTTTGCGGTACTAGGGATGGAACCCAGGATCTTGCGCTTGCCAGGCAAGCACTTACTCCACTGAGCTATCTCCCTAGCATATTCTTTGCTTTTGAAGACCTGAGTAAACCGTGACTTAAGCTCTAGAATTTTCCTTGTACTTCTGGCCTATTCTCAACAAGATGTAAAATGTCCATCAGAAATTTGAAGCACGGTGGGGCATGGTGGCGCATGCCTGTAGTCCCAGCACTTGGGAGGCTGAGGCAGGAGATTTGATGTGAGTTCAAGACCAGCCTGGACTACAAAAGTGAGCTCAAGGCCAGCCTGAACTGCATAGCAAGACCCTGTCTCAAAATAAATAAATAAATAAATAAATAAATAAATAAATAAAAATAAATAAATAAAAAACCAAACAACAAAAACAAAAAAATCCAGAAATTTGAAACATGTATTTGTTGATTCAGTTAACATCAAAATAATTCTGGTAGCCATTCTCCATTCTCACTACCTTCATAAATGTTACTTTTGCCATCTGCAAGCCACCAAATTTCACATTTCAGGAAGACCTCCCTTGTGTTCAGGCCTGGCACATTATCCCTGAAAATTCACTGCTCCTCTACATCGAGAGCATCACGTGATTTAGGACACCACATGGATGTCTGGAGAGAGAGAGAGAGAGAGCCAGGTCTTTGAAAACAGGGGCATTAAATTGGATGACGCAAGAGAGAGCTCTCAAGGAGTGACTGTTGATGAATGGGGCGCTGACTCTGACGTATGCCAGGCAGGGAGGGAGAGGAGAGGAAGCGGTGGCCAGGAGGAGCAGGCAAACCAGTTTGGTGAGAGCAAAGATTCTACTTCAAGGAGACTCTCTCTGCCTGGAGTGTGGGCCTTGCCAAGGCGGTGGCAGCACGGGGCACGCAGGGCAGGCCCTTCTGCTGGGATATCTAGACATTCTCTTCTTTCTCTCTGCCAGCCCTGGGCGGCAAAGAGAGAGAAAAATAAGCGGGCACAAGCGTTTTTCTTCTTCAATGCCACACGTGCTGGATTTCATTAGACGGGCAGAGGCAGCAAAGGAGCTGCTCGTTACCCAGCCGCCCTTAATTTTCGCAGGCTTTGCAGGCCAGTGCGAATTGAGGATCCAGTGACCAACACGGTGAACGCATGAAGGGAAAATGTCCAGGAGTGAATGCAAACCTGAGAGAAACGTCCAGAGTAAAAATGAACAAACAGGTTTGGAAGTTGAGAAGCAAACAAAAATATGTGACTGTCAATAAAAGTCTTCTACTTTTCCTTTCTCATTTTTGGTTTATTTTGTTTCTTGTGAGAAGATAACATGCCTTCTGTGTAATACCCGGAAAACCCAGGAAAAATAAACAAACAAACAGCACTCCCTACGTGTTGTGGCTGCAGCATCCTCCGTGGTAGCAACCTACAGCTCATCTCCAACCACATCAAAATGACAAACTCCCGGCTCGACAAGTCCCATCCTGGTAGAGTTTGTTTTTGCAATGCTGAACCCCAAAACAAAGTCTAAATTACACGAAAGGCCTCAGTCTGGGAAGGTTACCTATTAAGACTTAGGGAAACTTTAATAATAATGGCTGTTACGATTTGACTCCAAAATGTCACTGAAGCCTCGAGTGGTGGTGCACACCTGGAATCCCAGCACTTGGGAGGCTGAGGCAGGAGGATCACAGTGAGTTCAAGGCCAGCCTGGACTACATAATGAGTTTACGACCAGCCTGAACTACGCAGCAAGACCTTGTCTCTGAAACAAGAATGAAACCAAATCACTGTTTTCAGATATCTCTGAACACTTGTGTGTCCTGAGATGGGGGTCCTGAAAGGGGGGTGAGCCCTTCGTGGCCTCACCAATAGGTCATGCCACTGATAAGCTCTCACACTGAATGGCGCTAACAGGAGGTCAGCCCTGGCTGCAAAAGCAGGTCCCTGAGCGCCCAACCTGGAAGCCACATTCCAGTCTCCAGATCCCCCTCCCACTGTGCCTCTGCATGTCCCACACTCTCCTACCATAATATTTCTGCCTTAGAACCAGCTATCTATAGACCAAAACACTGGAAATAAGCCAAAAGAAACCTCTGTTCTTTTTTGTCATTTTCTAAGAGAAGAAAAATTTCAGAACAAGATAATAGGAGGGTCATACTGATGAATATATTGTTACCTCTAAAGTACAAGCTGTAGGCTTTTGATTGTCCAAACAGTATTAACCCCAAGTTTTCTTCTCAATGAAAATTAGTAATATCTATCTGAATATTATATATTATATATTATATCCATTGCATATACATCTATATTGCTTTTGCTTTTGCTTTCCTTCTTTTCTCCCTTTCCCCATTTCGTTCTCTCTTTCCTTTTGAACAGGTTCTTCCGATTTTACAGTATCTATTGTACATCTTGGCTCTTACTTGCTCTTTTAGCTTTGCATACTAGGAAGATAATATGGTGTTTGTGCGTTTCTGTCTGCTTTGCTTCTCACAAGCATGGCCTCAACTTGCATCCATTTACCTATAAAAGCCTCAAGCATGCCCTTTTTTATGGCTGCGTAGTATGCCATTGTACAAAAATGCCACGTCTTTTTCATTCATTCCTCAGTGGATGAGCATTTGGGTTTGTTTCCAAGATTTAGCAATGACAAATTGGCTGCTACAAACATGAAGGCACATGTGTCATGGCGGCACGGTGGCTTTAATTCTGGGAAGATACCAAGGAGGGAAGCAGCTGGGACAAACGGAACCTGCCATTCTGGTACTTTGAGGAATCTCCACACCGATTTCCATAGTGGCGTGCCAGTCTGCACTCCCTCCAGCGGCGGAGAAGGGCTCCTTTTTCCCCACAGCCCTCAAGCGTTCCTTAGTGGCTAACCTCTTGCTGAAAACCATTCTTTCTAAGATGGATTCTTAGTATTATTTTAATCTACATCTTTTGGATGACCAGCGATGTTGAACAGTTTTTCACATATTTATGTGCTGCTTGTTATTTCTTTATGTGGAAAAGGTATTGAGCTCGGATGTCCATTTTTAGACTGGGCCTTTAAATTTGGGAGGTCTGATTTTTTTAGTTCTTTATATATTCTCAGGGATGGGAAAGATGGCTCAGCAGTCTAAAGTGCCTGCTTAGGCAAGCTTAGGGAGCTACAGGGATGGCTGTTTGATCCCTGGCACCATATGCTGCACACCCAGGGCAGGCTGAGCTGGCCATAACATAGATAGATAGATAGATAGATAGATAGATAGATAGATAGATAGATAGATCAATAGATAGGTTTTTTTTTTAAAAAAAAAAAAAAAACAAGACTTTTAAAAAGAGGGGGAGAACTGGGGAGATAGCTCAGTGGCATAAGCGTTTGCCTGGCAAGCTCAAGGTCCTGACTTCAATCCCTGGTACCAAAAAATAAAAACACAAACCAAAACAAGATATGTATATTCTCAAAGTAATCCTTTGTCCGAGGAACAGTTTCTCTACCTTTAAACTGCATATCTCAGGTATTTGATCCCAGCAGAGGAGATCCAACTAATACAAAGGTTGTGTGATATCTAGTGGCCTTCCTAACTTTCCCCATACAATTTCCTTCTTTGCCCCATTCTTAAAAGAAATAAAAGCAAAAACAAAATTTATGCCTCTTTTTTTTCTTACCTGCATGTCTTAGTTACTTTTTACTCATTGCTGGGACAAATACCTGACACTCAAAATGAAGGAAGGAAAACCTCCAGTTCCTGGAGGTTTCAGTCTATACTAGGTTGGCCAAGGCTGAGTGGAACACAGCAGAGAGCATCCAGTTCATGGCGGCAGAAGAGCAACAATGATGACAGAGGCAACAGACCAATCAGGGCAGCAGAGCAACAGCCTGAGTCTGTCTCTCTGTCTCTCTTTATATTACATTCAGGCTCTCTGCCTCAGCCTATCCACCTTAGGCCACACTCATAATCCCAGAAATACTTAGACCCATAATCCCATCAGTACTGAAACACATAATTCCAGGGATCATGAATCAAGTCTCAAACTCTAGAAGTCCCCACCCCATGATTACATGAGGCTTTGTGGAAACAATTAGACATAAACCATAACACTGTGTCAGCCAATGTTTAAACATTACTTAAGTAAATTATCTCCTGAAACTACCCTTTACCATGTCTGGCTCAGTATCGAAATCCCTTCCCAGCAATTTCTAGCTCATGGTAACTCCTGACAGTGGTGTCTTCTTACCCAACTCATGTACAGTATGTTTGTTCCCTTTAACAGCTGGAAAAAAAAAGTAGGAGGCAAAAAGGAAATAATTGCTCTTTGCTGATGCTTAGGAAGCTTCCTGCCATACGCTGGGCTTTCTCCACTCTTGTTACACTGATGGACATATAGGAAATAATGAAAATAATAACATTTAGCTCTTATTATTATTTAAAAGCTATGATGGGCTCTATTTGCATAATAAAGTTAAATTTATTATATGTGATACCTTATTTGCATAAATATGTACATAAGTAGACATGTATTAGGTACCTTTTGTATTTGTGCTCTCACAACTACACTGAGTTAGCTCCTCTGTTTAGCATAACAAGAAAATAAGGGATAGAGAATAAAGTATACCTGTAAATAAATACACTGGTACTTTAAAAGATCTATTTCGGATATTTTGTGGGGTTTCTGGGAATTGAATCGAGAGAGAATTTGCTAGGCCCCACAAAAGGTTACTGAAAAGAATTGCTAAGAAATTTATTTTTAAAAAGGTTAGTGAAGAAAGATTAGTTTACCAGGTACCTAAATATGTTCACTTAAAATAGTTAAAATGCGGTGAGCACGGCACATGGCCGCACTGCGATGGCTGACAGCTGGACGTCTCACCCAAGGCCTCATGCACTCACAGATAGGGCCATGGGGGGTACCTCGATCACCAGTGTGTGACAGCACCAGTTGGCGCAGCACAGTTCTGGGTGTGAGTGATGGACGTGAGGAAAGACTCACTGCAGGCGGAGGTGGCGCGGGCCAATGCTCTTGGACCCTGGATGGGACAGGAAAGGACAGTTACAGGCAGTCTCACGGTGTCATGCGTACAATGAGCTCTTTCTCCCTTCCTGGTCCCCCTGCCATGCAGCTCTGCCTTGGACCCCGCCGACCATGGACGGAACCTCTCGACACCTTTCTGCCTTTAGCTTATGGATTTCATGTATTTTGTCCCAGGACTAAGACAGTAGCTAAGCTAATAACACGAATGCAGGGAAATAGAATAGAAAAAGTCTAGAGATAGGTCAACACACTCAAGAATCTGATACACAATAAAAGCTAGCTTTTTAAGCCACTGGAGAAAAAATTCAGTCAATAAACAGTACTGAGGCAAAAGCTCACCACCTGAAAAAGTTAAATTTATTATACGTGATACCTTATATTGGGCTAAATTCTAAAAAAGTAAAATACTCAAAGATGAAGTGAAACCTTAAATGTATCAAAGGAAAGCACAGAAGAATCTTTTGACTCTAAAGTACAGAATAACTTTGAATTACAAGACAAAAAAAAAAAAAAAAACCAAGAAAAAATTATTTTTAAAAAAAAAAAAAAAAAAAAAAAAAAAAAAAAAAAAAAAAAAAAAAAAAAAAAAAAAAAAAAAAAAAAAAAAAAAAAAAAAAAAAAAAAAAAAAAAAAAAAAAAATTAAAAGGAAACAAACAAATGCACATGCTGAGGCTAAGATATGAGAACAGGTACAAATACCAAGAGGTAGCAGGAGGGAAATCCTTTGTGGTCATGGAATAGTTTTATATCTCCACTGTGGTACTATAAATTTATACATGGGCTAAAACCTCGAAGAACAACACACGCACATACACACACACAACCAGTAAGGTTAAAAATAAACAGTGACAACTCAGTAAGATCTTTAGGTGCATTAATAGGAGTATCCTGGTGTCAGTTTCCTGAGGGTTTTATTGGTTTTTTTCTTTGCTTTTCCTCAGTACTGGGGATTTAACTCACCTTCCCACTGAACTATGTCCTTAGCACTTCATAACATTTGGTTTGATTTTTACATAGGATCTCATTGAGTCACTAAGCTGCCCAGGCTAGACTTGAGCTTGCAACCCTCCTGTGCCAGTCTCTAGATTATTGGGATGGTTGTCCTACAGCCCTGTAAGATGTCACCATGAGAGGAACCTGGCTTGGGTCACTAGGGGCTCTACTAATTTTTTCAGCTTCTCATTGATCTCCCATTACTTCAAAATGAATCAGCGTTTTAAAATTAAAACAAGAACCAGGAAAACTAAATTAAAAGCTTCACAAAGGGGGTGTAACCTGTGGCCCACATCACAAAGAAAGAGCTAATTTCTCCTAAGACAAAAGCAGCTCCTACAAATCAATAAAGAAACAGCCAAAGATCAGATCCAAGAAAAGATACAGACAGCTCACAAGAATGAACATACATGGGGGCTGGTGAGATGGCTCCATGGTCTGAAGGGCCTGCTTAGGCAAGGTTAGGCAACTGCAGGGACCGCGGTTCAATTCCCGGCACCACATGCTGCTCCAGTCCACTCCCAGGACAGGCTGAGCCGGCCATAAATAAATAAATAAAATAAACAAACAGGATCTCTTAAAAAAAAAAAGAATGAACATACATGACTCAAAATATATAAGATAATGATAAACTTCATCTTTACAATGTGTCATGCAAATTACAATTACATAATACATCTTTTTTTTTTTTTTTTAAACTTAATACATTGGTGAAAAAATCATATCAGAGGGAAAAAAGGAAATTTCTGGAAGGGGAAATGTATACACCTTCCAACGCAATAGTTCTGCTTCATAGAATCTATTGTACACTTCATCTGCATATGTGCACTATTACATATGTCGAACATTAGTCTTTACTACACCGTTCTAACAGCGAAAAGATGGAAATTACCACACATGATTAAAGAACCTATGGTCTACCCATTCTAAAAAAAGACCAGAAAGACAACATGTGGCCCTGTCGTCTCCCATGAACTCCAAGGTACATTGCTAGGTGAAAAAACAAGGCACAGACTTGGGTGCCTGTTGTGCCACCAACCATATAGAAAGACACTAATATGGCATCATCAGTTAATAAACTCTTTGGTTGGCCAGGGGTAGAGAGGACCCCGGTAGGGAGATAGGTAAGCTAGCTGATTAGTTCATCAGTTAGGTACAAGGCATAGAATGAGATATCTCTACAAGGGCAAACAAGAAACAGATAGGAGCTCTTCAGGAGGGACAGATAAGAGGCAGATACTTCTAGATACTCTTTAACGCAATTTGAGTTTTTAAATCTTGCAAATGTTTTACCTCTTTTGAATGTTTAAATGAAACGTTAGTCATTTCCCAAAGGCAAAGGTTAAGGAGCACATGTTCACGGCATATACTCTAATCAAAAGAGTACTGTATTTTCACCCTCAGAGAAGGCACAGAGCTCTCTCAGGAAGCCAGGTGCACACTGGTCTCTGAAATTTGCACCCTGACACTTTTAGCAAAAGCTTCTAATCCTGCCTTTAAAACTACCCATCTGGTATGAAAACATCCCCAGAAGTATTTCATAGCAGTGGGTGCATGTTATCCTAAGATAATATTCAAATATAAATTTAATGGTGAGAACCTTTTAGGGAAAATAATACTGTAGTTTTTAGATATAAGCTAAGTGAAATTCTTGAGCCTTTGTTTTTCTGAATAAAAAGCACATGCATATTCAGGGCAGAAGTGGCTTGGTGACATTTGCTGAGGGAAGACAAAGACCGTTTGAAAAAGTCACAATGTGTCCCTTTCTACAGGAATAATAAACACAGGAGACATCTGGCTGCTGCTTCAAACTTCGAAGAAGAGAAAGTCAAAGCCAGCCAATGGACAGCTTAACAGGAAAAGCAATGTGTTTTCATAAACAAACCATTCAGTCATCTTAATAAAATTAAAGTCGCACTATCCAAGATTGGCAAGAAAAAAATAAATTCTATGTAGAATGAAATTAAAACTCCTGGTGCTGGCCAGTGCTGACCATACCCTGCCCTTTAGGGCTCTCTGAGTGACTCTTACATTGTCCTCAGCAGGGTTGTGGGTCCCCCATCTGCAGCTCATTTCAATCACAGGCACAAATCGTTTCTTTAATTCCCAGTCAGTACTCAGCTGATATGAAACAGGACTCAGCTAGAATTTTAACTGAGGGCTTCCAGATAACAAAAGGAATTTAAACATAAAAGGATCACAAAACTATATATTGTGAAATTCTGGATCGTGCTGACTGTCCAGGGTTGAGTGGGATTTGTTTTAACAGCTTAGGGTAACAAGAAGCATGGTCAGAGAGTACCTGGCTTTCCCTCTCCACTCTCTTTCCAAGAAGAGGAATCCCCTTGGTGTGATCTGGTGCTCATTTGCCTGTGCAGACTTTACCATGTAGGTGAGGTTTGGCTCTGATTCTCCCCAGTCCCTCTGGGGTGTTGGACAAGGACTCTAGATTCTCTAGGTGACCCAGAAGCCCCTGCCCAAGAGCAGGAGCTGCCTGACTATGCCTCGAAGCTTGGGGTTGCTGCTGATGAGGATTAAGGGGTGCACAGACATACACAGGTGGACTAAGATTTGCCATGGCCAGTACCACTTGCTCTCTGCGGTGATAAAGACCGTAGCATCAATGATCAGGGAGATGAATGACAGAGCATAGAGAACAAGGAAGCAGGTGAGGAACTTGAGAGCTCTGGCATGAACCTGGTTGCTGCGAGCCTGCGGGTCATGGGTGCTGTTCTGCATCCTCAGGCTGTGTTTCCTCAGAGAACCAATCAACAGCAAAATCGAGACCAGAAAAAGAGAACACGGAATCGACATGCAGACAAGCTTCAGAGGCATGAAATAGTTCATTTCCAGTCTCCAGTTCCATTCCTTATCAGTCATGTTCCCAGAAAGCTTCTTCAGAAGGAATGTGCGATACAGAGAGAAGTTCCCCCCAAAGAACAGCAAAGTTATCAAGAGGGAAGTGAGGACAGAGCCCAGCAGGAGCCAGGGCACCAGCGCTGGGAACCTCCACCTCACCCAGAGGAAGGCGGGATGCGAGAAGGTGGCAATCTTTACACAGAAAAGGACGCTGAGCCAGCTAGAAAACCAGAAGGTGGATGAGTTCAGGAACTCCCAGTGGAGAGAAATGAGCGGCCGGGCAGTAGACTTGGAGAAGTCAACCAGGTGGAAGAAGTAGAAGACGTTGTACACCAGCCCGAGGCACTGCTGGAGGAGACGGGAGGCACCTAAGGCCAGGAGAATCATGTCCGCGGGCAGCAGCCTACCACGGAGCAGCCTCTCCCTGCTCAGCATCAGCACGATGAATCCATTACCCAGGAGCCCCAGGGCACACAGCAGCACAAAGAGGACTATGAAGAAGACCGTGAGGGCTAGTTCCATTCTGGTCCCTCCTCCAGTCACCAGAGATCAGATGCCTTTATCCCTAAGCCCCTGCCTGTCCCCACCCACCGTCCTTCTGTGCTTTTGCTTTTTGCCTGGAAGCTCAGAGTGGTTGGGCTCTGCACCTGCACCTGAGCCAGAGCTCTCTCAGCGGAGAAGGCACGCAAATGGGCAAGAAAAGGAGCTCACACGGCATGCAAATCTCCCTGGGCCCAGTAACGCGAAGGCCTCCAGGTTGCTCTGATTTGCCTTCTCTGGTTTTGCCTGTCTGCTGCTATGGCTAATATGCCGTGGATGCAGAGCACCTTTCAGCATCTAGAACTGGGTTCAATCCTTCCTGCTCTACCCTTGGGCTGTGTTAATGCTCTTGAACCCAGGGTATCATTCTGGAGATACATGGCAGAGAGAGGACAGGGAGATAGATACATGTATAGATAAATAGCTGAGAGACAGACACACAGACAAGAATAGGGAGACCATTGGGGAAAATAGTGACATTAAATGAATCTGTCTAGCCCAAGTCTCCTGTCACATCTGCACTCTCATCGGCAAGTACTCATCCCTTCAGGGTCAAATATTTGGTCTACTTTTCTGTCCGTCACTAATTAAATCCTCCACAGACCCTGGTGTGTACATGAGGGGTGATTGTTTTAGCTGCCTTTGTTTCCAGTGAGAGGAATGGTCTCGCACGGTTGTAGGACTGAGAACACCTGCTTCCTACTTGGTGTGGGATAAAACCATCTTCACACCCTCCAGCTCTCCATGCTATCAATTAGGCCCTTTAAACATGGTCAATTACTTTTTCAAACCAACAAAGCGAGAGTCTGACTGAAGATGGGGTGAGAACGATCATAAGACGACACCCGATCACCTTTGCCATATTGAACTGGCAAGGATCAAGTGATAATCCCCATCAACCCTCAGGGGGAGAACAGAAAGGCTCCATTCCAGGAGCCACAGGACCACCTACCCTCGGCCAATCCAACATGGAGAGGGCCTTGCAGAACTTTGGCCTGTACTCATCACCATCGGATCCTTCTTGAGCTGGGGCTTCCCTGCCCCCTACTAACTAGGTGGAAGCCACATTGAACCCCACACAGCAAGAGCTTGAGTCAGCGTCCCCTGCCCTTCCATTTTCCTGACTGCCTTGCTCACCCACACCCCACACCCCTACTATTGCTGCAGAGATGCTTGGGAGCTTCCGAAATGAAGGATAGAAGAAAAGGCAATCTCAGACCTCTAGCTCACCCAAAACAAGTCCAGGAGACAAGGTCATAGAAAAGCTTGAAAGTCACACAATGCACATTTCTGAGATGACAGAAACTGAATCAAAGAAATCACTCCATCTGGCTATGGAGGCAACGGGACCAGAAATAACCTCTCAGGCTAAAAAGGAAGAAAGAAAATGATAGTAATCAGGAAAGAATTGCTCAATACATCTAAGAAACACTTAGATAAAATAAAACAGAAGGAAATACGAGAGTGATGGAAACATTGAAAGAACAATACAGGAAGGAACTAGAATGCATGAAACAGATTTTTAAAAAATCCAGGAAATTAAGAATTCCATTCAAAGCTGGCAAAACTGCTTCAATGAAACAGAAAGTAGAATTTCAGACCTTGAATATAACATTGCAGCTAGTGAACACAAAAGGAAAATTCTCTTAAAAATAACGAGGAACCAGGAAACAACAATACAACAGCTGAAAGATAATGCGAAGAAAAATAATGTAACTCTAATAGGTATCAGCAAAACAAGTAGAGTTAACATAAAAGAGATTGTTTGCAGCAGTAGCAGCAGATAAATTTCCCAAGCATGCGAAAGGAATATGACATATAGTTAAGTGAGGCATATAAAATCCAGGTATCCATAAGCAAAATAAATCGCCACCTAGACACATAGTAATCAAGATATCAGATAGTGAGAAAAAAAAAAAAACCAGAATATTAAAAGGTGTTAGAAGAAACAGATCACCTATAATATAAAGCTTATTAACATCATGGCATATTTCTCAATATAAATCATCAACTCAACAAAACTTTGGAGTGAGATATTTCAGGTCCTGAAAGAAAACAACTTCCAACCCAGATGTATTAAGCCTGCAAAGCTGTTTATCAAATTCAATGGAGAGATAAGGTATTTCCATGACAAGGAGCAAATGAAGAAATTTGTGACAGTCAAACCAACCCTACTAAGGATATTGACAGATATTGTAGAAAAAGACATAGATAACCACAACTTCAAGATCAACAGAAGAGAATCAACAAGCGGAGAACGTAATTAAGCACCAGGAAAAAGGAAGGATCCTACAACAGGAAAACAAAGCCAAACCAATACATGGAGGTCACAACCATCAGTGTAGACAACCCTAGCGGACCAATCAAAAGAAGTAAACTGGAAGAGTATGTAAAGAAACAAAATCCAACAACATGCTCCATACAAAAAACACAATTAACTCAAAAAAATCATAAACGGAATGTAAAAGAATGGAAAGTAAGGGACCCGGGAAATATCTGAGTAGAATAAGTGCTTCCCTCGCAAGTGCAGGGTCCTGAATGAAATCCCTGATATCATGAAAAAAAAAAGGGGGGGGGATGAAAAAATAATACTCCATGAGACAAGAAACCAGAAAAAAAAAAAAAAAAAAAAAAAAAAAAAAAAAAAAAAAAAAAAAAAAAAAAAAAAAAGCAAGGGTAGCTATTCTGGTTGCTAAAACTGTCAACTTCAAAGCAAGCATGACTTCTTAGGGGAAACTACAAGAATAAGAAGTAGCAATTATAAATATATATGCACCCAATATACAGACATAAAGTATCTAATTATAACGCAATTGTACTACCGTACTTTAATGCCCCGTTGACACAAAGAGACATATCAGTTATGCAAAAAGTAAGTAAAGAAATAGCAGAACTAAACTAAGCTTGTGAAGAAATGGACTGAGTAAATCTTTACAGAGTGTTCCACCCAACAGTGTCAGAACACACATTCTTTGCAGCAGCACATGGAACATTCTCCTAAATGGATCATGCGTAAGCACATAGAACATAAAAGGAATCAAAATTATCTTTTTCATATTATCTGACCATAGTGAAGTGAAATTGGAAATTAATGACAAAAGCAGCAAAACTCTATAAATGCATTGAAACAAAATAATACCCTCCTGAAAAATCAATGAAATTAAGAAATTAAACAATATTTACAATCAAAAATGTAGATAAAACTTACTGGAATCTCTGGTATACAATGAAAGCTCTCTCTCTCTTTTTCTCTCTCTCTCTCTCTCTCTCACTCACTCTCGCTCTCTCTCTCTCACTCTCACTCTCTCTTTGTAGTGCAGGGTCTACAGGGTTTCACTATGCTTCCCAAGTGCTGGGATTACTGTTGTGTGCCACCACACCCAGTCGCAATCCCTGTCTCAACATACCCCAGGGGCGGGGCCAGCACTGAAAGCTGTCTTAAGAGGGAAATTTATAACAATAAAATTTTACAGAATTACCCTAAATAAACTATCTTATGCTGCACCTCAAACTCCTAGAAAAGCAAGTCACACCGAAAGCCTTTGCAAAGACAGTATCACTAAGCTTCTCTTCTGGAGAGTTAAGAACTTAAGTTTTGCAAACAAAAAAAGTTAGAGAAGAATAAGGACTATGAGGATAGCCAATATTTTGGCCCTCACCCTTCAAGGTCAATGAGGACTCTAGACATAAGAAAACATGTACTGTAACATGCTATAACTCAGTGGTGTCCCAAATTTTTTGCTCAAGGAGATTATGGGGTCACAGAAGAAGGGATCAATGATGTATAGTGTGCCCAAGGAGAGTCATCTAGAGAGAAAACACTCTCTCATGCTTTCACAGAGGGCAAACTGGTCAAGCAATGGCCGTGACTCATCTAGATGGCTGACACTGACAAAAGTTCTACAAAATGCTGTACATGGTTTCAAGGTAAATCCTGAGGGGATTTGGCTGACCTTGTTAGATACAAAAGTTGAATGTTTTGTTATATATGCCTTACTTTAACTTGCCCTCAACCACCCAGCAGAAAAGTTTAACCATGAGGCATATACTAAAGCCAGATAAATATGCTGTGCTGTAAAAGGTTCAAGTCAACAGCTTCTGACATTGCCAGTTCTGATAACCCACTGCTATTATGGAATATTGTTCTATGTATACAACTACTTTCTCTTAGTTCAATAGTGTTTAGAAAAGTTATTATGTCTGCATCTTGTACTCAGAACAATTACTATGAAAACAGCAATGTGTGTTGTATTTATTGTGGCTGTCCTGCTAACATGTTGTGAAACTCTCATTGTTATTTCTTATTAAAAGTAATAAAAAGATTAAGAAAACAAAGTTCAGAAAAGGCAGGAAATTATGTAGATCAGAGTAGAAATAAATGTAATGGAAACAGATAAAACAATACAAAGAATTAATGAGTTGAAAAGTTGATTCTCTGAAAGAATAAATAAAATTGGTAAATCCCTAACAAACCTTATCTAAAAACAGAAAAAATTCAAATTCATGCAGTGAGAAATTAAAAGGGTAAAATCACTACAGATCCGTAGAAATTCAGGAGATCATCAATACTTATTTCCAAAATCTTCATTTA
Organism: Myocastor coypus; assembly: GCA_004027025.1. NCBI lineage: Eukaryota > Metazoa > Chordata > Mammalia > Rodentia > Myocastoridae > Myocastor > Myocastor coypus. Next base: position 21,411 of record PVJA010007012.1, read on the forward strand.
ACAGGATGGAAAATACACAAGAAATGGACAGATTGCTAGACACATATGAACTACAAAAGCTGAATCAAGAAGATATAAAAATTCTGAATAAATATTAGTCAGTGATATTGAAAATGTAAACAAAAACCTTCCAACAAAGAAAATCTCAGATTCTGATTGATTCACAGCAGATTTTACAAGAATTTAGAGAGGACCTAATGCCAACTCTTCTCAAGCTCTTCAATGAAACTGAAGCTATTCTCCCAAACTCATTCCTGGAAGCCGGTATTACTCTGACATCAAAACCAGAAGAGATTCACCCAAAAAAGAGAATTATAAGCCAATCTACCTAATAAGCATAGATATAAAAGTCCTCAATAAATTACTAGCAAGCAAAATGTAACAAAGCATCAAGAAGGTTATGAATCACAACCAAGTGAGAGTCATTCCAGAAATGCAGGGATGGTTTTAGTATGTGCAAATCCATAAATGTAATAAGCCCCATCAACACAGCCAAAGAAAAAACCCCACATGATCAGGGTTGGCCAAATAGCTCAGTCGAGTGAAGCACCTGCTTAGGCAGAATGAAGCAGCTGAGGTTCTCTCCCTGGCTTACCGTGGCCCCCCTCCATGGTGTGCTATGATGGAGATTGAAACTGAACATGGTAGCACACACCGACAGCACTTGGGCCGAATACAGGAGAATCACTACATGTCTGAGTTACATAGTGAGACCCTATAGACCCTGTACTAAATACATAAAAGAAACATGATCATGTGGATAGATGCAGTAAAAACTTTTGACAAAGTCCAACACTCATTCATGATAAAAGAAAATTGGAATAGATTGTCTTTCACTCAACATGATTATGCCCTTCTACAACAAACCAATAGCCAACATCATATTAAATGGACAAAACAGAGAGCCATCACTTCAAAATCAGAGACAACACAAGGATTCTCACTGTCATCGCTCCTGCTCAGTATAGTTCTGAAAACACTATCTAGAGCAATTAGACAATAGAGAGAAATAAAAGAAATGAGAATTGTAAAGGAAAGAGTGAATTATCATTTCAGGTCACATGAAACTTTACATAAAAGACCCCAAAACTATACTAAAAGACTTATAGATTTAATAGCCAAATTCAGTCAAGTGGCAGGATAGAAAGTCAACACTCAAAAATTAACAGCATTTCTATACACAAACCACAAATACACAAAGAGAGAAATTAAAGAAAACCATTCCTTTCACAATAACACCCCCGAAATGAAATGCTTCAGATTCAGTGTCACAAAGGAAGTAAAAATGTATACAGTTAATATTATAGTACTCTGAAGAAAGAGATTGAAGAAGATTTCAGAAAATGGAAAAATATTCCTTGCTCCTGGGTAGGAAGAACCAACATTGCGCAAAATGTCACGCTCCCAAAATTGTTACACAGATTCATTGTAATGCTGGCTAAAACGCCATTAGCATGACTCACACATCTAAGGAAAAAGATTCTAAAATCCATCTAGAACCAGAAAAGAACTAGAGTAACGTAAACAGCCCTGGGAAAATAAGGAAAGAAAAGATGAATCATGATCCCTGACTTGAAATTGTACTACAGAACTACCGTGATAAAAACAGCGCAATAGCCAGGCGTGGTGGAACAGGCCTGTAATCCCAGCACTTGGGAGGCTGAGGCGGGAGGATCGGTGTGAGGTCAAGGTCAGCCTGGGCTACAAAAGTGAGCTCAGGGCCAGACTGAACTGCATAGTGAGACTTTGTCTCAAAAAGACCAAAACAAACAAACAAACAAACAAACAAACAAAAACAGTACAATACTGGCAAAAAACAGACCTGAGTATCAACAGAACAGGTTAGAAGATCCAGAAGCAACTACAAACATACTCACCCACCTTATCTTTGACAAAAGGGCCAAACATGTTCATTGGATGAAAGACAGACTCTTTAATAAATGGTGCTACAAAAACTGGCTTTCCACATGCCAAAAGTTTAAGATAGACCCATGCCTATTACCATATACAAAACTAAAGTCAAAATGGATCAAAGATTTAAATATTAAAGTTGAAACACTACATGTTCTAGAGGAAAACGTAGATAGAAATCTTACAGGTATAAGAGTAGGTAGAGAGTTCATGAAGAAAGGCCAAACTGCACAGGAAATAATTCAAAGAATCGAAAAGTCGGATCTCATCTTTTTGAAAAGCTTCTGCACTTCAAAGTAAATCTCCAACAAAGTACAAAGAAAACCCACAAAGTGGGAAACAATGATGGCAGACTGTTCCTCAGCCAAAGGCCTCCTATCAAGAACATTTAAAGAATTTTTGAAATTCAAGCCTGCAAAATTCAAAGATCCAATCCAAAATTGAGCATCTGAGGTGAATGTACACTTCACAAATGAAGAGATATAGAAGATCGATGAATAAGTGAAAAAATGTTCATTGTCACTGGTCATTCAAGAGATACAAATTAAAACAATGATGACATTCCATCGTATGCCGGAGAGGCCACACCAATAACAAATGCTAGAGAGGCTGTGGGGGAAAAGGAACCCTTCTACACTGTTGGTGGGAGTGCTGGTTGGTATAACTAGTATGGAAATCAACACGGAGACTTGTAAAATATTAAGGGTTGGCGGTCCCATGAGATCCAGCTCTTCCCCGCCTGGAAGATGTTTTTCCAAAAGAGCTGATATCACCACACCCCTATGTATATATGTACACCCATGTTAATAGCAACAAAATTTCTCATAGCTAAATCTTGGAAACAACCCAAATGCCCATCAAGTGAGAAATGGATAAAAAAAAGATACGGCATTTTTATACAATGGAGTAATATTTAGCTATAAAAAAGATAACTTTCGAGGCTTTTGAAGATAAATGGATGCAACTAGAGACTATATTGTTAAGTGAAATAAGTCACATCGCATGTGTAAACATCCCCTTGTCTCGCTGGTGTGAGAACCTGAAAAAATAAATAAAACCTGAGAGATACAATAGATATTGTGAGAGAGAAAGAATTTGTTCAACAGGAAGGAAAAACAAGAATGAGGTAAAGGACAGAAGAAAAAAAGGGGAAATATAAATATAGGAATATATGCAGGATAGTTTTGATAACTGTACTGCTGACTTCTGTTGATCCTTTAAAAGAAGCAGTTAGTATTTAAGTATTTTTTCTTTTTATTGTTATTATTTTGTTTTGAATATCTCATAACATTTTTGCTTTTTTTTTATTTAAACCAATCTTGCACATTCGTATCTGGTAGTCTTAAAAACTAAAGACAGCATCCTGTAATACAGCAACCATTATTGAATTTCTATTACTTTGTTTAGTAAAATTTAATGCTGTTTTTATCTATTGCCACTTTGTATTCTTTTTAAAATATTTTATTTTGAAAAGCAAAATAGCAAAAGTGTAAACAAAGACAGAAACATATACAATAATAGATGTGACAGATTTTCAAAATAAGAGTAGCAAATTAACAATGGTTGTTATATTTCTTATTTTTATTGTCAAATCTGTTACTCAGATTAACAGATATAGTTATGCAAGATTGGACAAATCGTTGAATATTAATACTTGCTTTCAATAAACCTTAAATTTTTTCTTGTCTTGCTTACATTTTTTGTAATTTATTTTGGTGGGGACTTTGTATATATTTAGTACAGGATCTACAGGTTCTCAGTACACAGATCACACTCGCAGTGATCCTCCTGTTTTCAGCCTCCCAAATGCTGGGATTCCAGGCTCATATCCCCACACCCTCTCTCAATCATCATTTCAGCATGTCGCAGGGGCAGAGCCAGCATGGGCATGACGGAGATCAAACCTCAGCCCCACTGTCTGCCTAAACAGGTGCTTTAATCTGCTGAGCTATCTGGCTGCCTAAAATTTATTTTATTTTTTTTTCATGGGACCAGGGTTCGAACTCATGACCTTGCGCCTGCCAGGCAGGCCCTTGTGCCACAGAGCTATCTCCCCAGCCCCCTAAAATTTATTTTATAATAAAAACTGATAAGAAATTAGAAACAGTACACACGTAGAAGACCCGACGAGAGGTATTCAACTGTGGGTTTTGTATTACACATTGTTGTCCTTGATGTGGTTATATGATTTTGTATTCTTTATTTTTTATTTTTTATTAATTTTAATGAGAAAGAAATAACCATGAGACAGTTTCAATACAGGTTAGTTTTGACAGTTACAATAATTAATACATTGCATATTGTTGTCTTCATAGTAGTTGTTTAGAGTACGAGATGCAGACATGATATCTCGTCTAAATACTATTAGTACAAATCTTTCTTTTCATTGAACTAAGAGAAAGTAGCTGTACATACAATCCAATAGTTCATAATAATAGTCAGTTATCAGCAGAACTGGCAATGTTGGAAGTTGTTGACTTGAGTATTTTACAGCTAAGTGTATTAATATGGCTTTACTTTTTATACCTTGTGGTTAGATTTTTCTGCTGGATTGTTAAGATGAAGATAAAGGAAGACATATGAGGGTTTGACAGACCTTGTCAGATACAAAAGAAGTTGTATTTTTTTTTTTGTTATATAGGTCTTGTATTTTTTTTCTTTTTAAAGAAAGAAAGAAAGAAAAAAAAAAAAAGATCCTGGCTCAGAGCCTGCACAGAGACAACCAGAAGCAAGCTTCAGCAGTCTCCTGAGTCTGTCTCATGCCCGATATTGGTCCTCATTAGGTCATCAAGAGGAATGAATGCTTTTATTGCCTGAGTGAGTTCTCTCCGTCCCGTAGCTGGGCTGCTTGCCTTGAGAGGAGAAAGCCAGCCTGAGCCCCTCCCCTCTTATGCATGTGATTCTCCTCCACACAGCCCTGCTCTCCTCCCTTTCCCTGCCGTCAGGCCGCCACCAGAGAGCCAACCAGACGCCAGGGCCATGATTTTGGATTTTAGGATAGTGAACTACAAGGAACCTCTTTTCTTTATGCATTACACAGCCTTCAGTGTCCTGTTATAGAAAGAGAAATTAGAGTAGGACATACATGCAGGAGTGGGATTGCTGGATCAGAAGGTACTTCTATTTTAAATTTGTTGAGAAAGTTACACTGTTGTCTGTGATGACTACATTAATATGCATTCCCTTTAGACATATGTGGGAATTTCTTCTCCGTATCTTCTCCAGCACGTAGCTGTTCATCATAAACATTCTAACAAGTGTAGACAGGACTTCTCACTCTGCTCTGGGTTTACATGTCTCTGATGGATGAGCCATGCTGAACACCTTCAATAGATCTATTTCTTATTTGCCGCCTAATGAGAAATTCCCATTCTGGCTCTTTGTTCATTTTTGGATATCAAATTGTCTGGATATTTTTTTCCTGTTCATTGGTGTAAGTACCTTACATGATTTATTTAGGAATCATTAATAGGCAGTTTCCCTTTTTCTTCCAACTAGAGATTTTTTGTACCCTAATTATTGCCTTTGTGTACAAAATATCCATTTCATTTGATGTAATCCCCTTCATTGATTTTTTTTTTCTCTTCAGGCCTCTCCTCTTTGTTTCACATTCTAAAAATCATTGAGTTTCACATTCTAAAAATCTATGAGTTCTATGATAGAAGATCGTACTTCTCTGTCTTTTTACCCACTTGGAGTGGATTTCTGCATGTGATGTGAGACAGGAATTCAGTTTCATTCTTTTACATGGAGATAGCTAACTTCCCCAACACAACCTAGTAAAGGCCGTCCTTTCCTCATTGGCTCTTCTTGGTACCCTTGGCAATAGTCAGGTGCCTGTGAACGCACGGATTCCCCCCTGCATGCTGCTCTAGTCTGTGCCAATGGTCTGGGTGTCTATCACTATGCCAGCAATATATTTTCATTCTGTTGAGTTGGCTACTGGAAATTCATTGTGGGATGTGTGTGTGTGTGTGTGTGTGTGTGTGTGTGTGTGTGTGTGCGCATGTGTTGAGTGTCACTTGTCCTCAAAGCCATGCCTCTTGTTCCCTGGAGCTGTTTCATATCTGTATGTTTGAAGCAGTCATCATTTGTAGACATCACAGACCAAGTTCAGTAGGGACAAGGCTTGTCATATCGGGTGAGTACACAGCAGCTCTGGCTCTCGGAGGAGAGAGCAGCCAGTGGACGCTGCAGCTCCGGGTGATGCCATGGCCCTGGCCTGGGTCAGAGCACGTCATAGGAGATAGACCCTGAGCAGCTCTGCAGCTGGGATGAGGTTTAACAAGACAGCAGAGATCCTCAGTGGGACTAGCTGCAGGGGACCTTGATGATGAGGGTTGCTGGCGTTCATGCTGAAGACTGCTGGACACCTGCTGCCCTTCCTTTCCATGTGTGTGGGGAGGTGGCACGTGATGGCATCCCACTTGGTGTCGAGCTGTGCCAACCAGTGGAAAGAGCTGGCCCACAGGAGATACTGTCTGTGCTTTTCTCTGTGGTCATCTTATTTTTTATACCACTACTGGACAACTGCACACCCTTTATTATATGTTCTACACTACTGCCATAACAACAGTGGACCGAGAGGGTAGTGGTGAATTGGTTTTTTTTTTTTTTGGTAGGGAGACAAATGTTGGGATCCATAGTATGCTGACTTGGTCTAAAAATATGTTCCTGGATGAATATCTATTCAGGTTTCTCTAGCTTTTCAAATGTTTTCTGTTTAATACTTCAGTGTGTTCTTTCTACACATCTGTCTAAAACTTTTGTGTGCAGCGGCAGTGTACGCTTTTCAATAATGACTATCATGAAAAGGTCAGCAGAAAACATTAGTCATACTAGTGCTGGGAAAGCTACCATCACAGCACAAAAGTAGATGGTTAGCCCTCATTTCCAAAGAGGATTTGTACCAAGATTTCCAGATGTTCAGATCCCTTACACATGACACATAGCTCCACGTAACTTCTGCATAGCTTCTTCTCATTTCTTCTAGAATATGTGCGATACCCAATTCAGTGTTAACACCCTCTCAGTGATTGTTATGCATTATCATAGATGCATATACTTGTAGGATAATAGGTACTTAGACTGCTGAGCTATATATAGTATTGTTTAGGGAATAATTACAAGAAAATGTCAAAGCTATGCTCATTATAGCTGCAATAGTGTTTCAGATTTTTCTATCTGTTCCTGGTTGAATCCATGGATGCATAACCCATTGATGTGGAGGATTTATCGTCTTGTATTGAATAATCCACAATAGAAAGAGACACCCCACTGAAGTTGTCTGGCAATGCATTTTTCTCACTATCATATATATATTATTCTTTTTTTTTTTTTTTTTTTTTTTTTTTTTGCGAGACTGGGGTTCCAACTCACCACCTTGCACTTGACAACTTGCCAGGCAGGCACTTGTGCCACGGAGCTATCTCCCCAGCCCTATCTTGTATCTTTTAATCAACTCATTTATCCACTGAACAAATGCCAAGCTCTTCTCAGATGTCATAGAAAAATATGACGGTTAAATTTTTAAAAATTATTCTACTAAGCAAATGATCACTAACCTCCTAAGCACCCTCCGCCTTGCTTGGATTATACTGCTCCCATCATTCATGCTGCCTCTGTCACCTTCCATGAGTATGACATACATGTTTTTAATCATCCTGTTGTGGCTGTCCGAATGTCATGAACAGATTCAAAAAGTTGAACTTTCACCGTCATTTTGACGTTGGGGAAAGCCCGAAGATCGGCAGTGTCAGAACTGGTGCACAAGGTGGTGGAGACGCTATCCTGCCCTTACAAGCTTGCCTTTATATTCTGCAGTGCTCAGCAACACATTCACTGTATTTTTCATCAGACCCGGTGAGGACACCCAGGAAAGAGAACATCCTGAGAGCTGCTTCAGAGAGTTGCGAAAACCACGTTTCACTTACATTTCAAAAACTTTTTGAACATGCTGAGATGGTTTAACCAAAACCTTTTTCTTCTTCAAGAAAATTTCCTGGGGGTGATGAGATAGCTCAGTGGTCTAAGCATCCGTCTAAGCAAGCACAAGACTCCAGGATCAATCCCCAGGACCTCATGCAGTGGTGGCCCCAGAACACAGGGCAGGCTGTGCCAGCCCCAAAACTGGGCATAATAATGCACACTTGTAATCCCAGCACTGAGAAGGCTGAGGCAGGCGGATCACTATGAGTCTGAGCTCATAGAGAGACTCTGCACCAAATAAATAATTTTTTTTAAAAAAAAAAGATTCCTTAAGTTTAACTATTTCTAGCTTTACTGCTAACAATGCTGACCCAGAAGCCAACTGTGAGAACCTCCCTCTGCTCCTCTGGCATCTGAGCCCCACTGGGGTAACACAGTGAGATCCCTTCTCAAAGTAAAATGGACATTTTTAAATGGGTTCTGGCCATATCTCATTAGTAAAGTAGTCCTGATTTGGATCCCTGATGACACCAAAGAAAAATTCTGCTTAAAATCTCATTGTTTGTCATCTTGGGGTTTAAGAAATAAGATAAGATATTTGTGTTAGCCTTGAAAAGAATTTTAGTATTATCCTATTGTAATTGAAAGCCAACTGAGAGTAACATGATGTAATTACTCTTTTTTTTTTTTTTTTTTTTTTCCTGAACTGAGGATTGAACTCAAGCACTTGCACTTGCACTTGCCAGGGAAGCACTTATTCTCCTAAACTATCTCTCCAGCATTTTTTTTTTTTTTTTTGTGGTACCAAGGATTGAACTCAGGAACTTATGCTTGACAGGCAAGCACTTATCACACTGAGCTATCTCCCCAGCCCCTGTAATTTATCTCTTTAAAAGGATTCTAAGCCGGGCGTGGTGGCGCACACCTGTAATCCCAGACTAGGGAGGCTGAGGCAGGAGGATCGGTGAGAGTTCGAGACCAGCCTGGGCTACAAAACTGACTTCAAGGCCAGCCTGAACTGCACAGCGAGACCCTGTCTCAAAAAGACAAAAAAAAAAAAAAAAAAAATATATATATATATATATATATATATATAAAATAAGAGGATTCTAAAGGACAGGGATAGGCCCGGCAGGATGGCTCAGTGGTTTAAAGCGCCTGCAGGCGGCTGCAGGGACCGCGGTTAGATCCCCTGCACCACATGCTGCTCCAGCCCTGCCCTCAGGGCAGGCTGAGCCGGCCATAAAAATAAATAAACAAACAAACAAAAGTTCTGAAACAAGAAAAAAAAATTAAATTTAAAAATTAAAAAAAAAATAAAGGACAGTGATATAACTCAGTGACATAAGCGTCTGTCTGGCAAGCAAAACGTCCTGAGTTTGTTCCCCAGTACTGGGAGGGAAAAAAAAAAAAAAAAAAAAAAAAGATTCTAGCAGGCTGTAACACAGACAATAAAATCAGAGCAGCCAGGATGGAAGAGAGCAGTTAGAGGTGATGGTGGTAGACCATAACATTTACCAAAGCGAAAAGGGCTGGAAGAATAACACACCTGTGGAAGAAACTCTGTTTTGGTCGTCTTGCACTTCTGATGTCTGTTAGATACCTAGGCAGAGACATGAGGTGCACAAATTGAAATGTACGTCTGGACCTAAGGGAGGTGCTCAGGCTGGAGTAACAGGTTTTGGAGTCATCACCACGGACACGGTATTTAAAGTCGTTGAAAGGATGAGATCATCCAGGAAAAGAACGCCGACAGAGACGGTAAGGGGCTGGAAATGAGCCTTTCATTTTCACCTTCTTCTTTTTTTTTTTTTTTTTTTTTTTCCTTTAATTTCAGCAAGAAAGAAATAGCAATGAGACAGTTTCAGAACACATCAGTAGGACAGCCACAATAATCAATACAATGCATATTGTTGTCTTCATAGTAGTTCTTCATAGTACAAGATGCAGATGTGATAACTTTCCTAAACACTATTTGTACAAATATTTCTTCTCATTCAACAAAGAGAAAGTAGTTGTATAGTATAGCCCAATATTCCATAATAGTAGTAGATTATTAGCTGAATTGGCAATGTCAGAAGCTGTTGACTTGAGCCTTTTACAGCACAGCATACTAATCTGGCTTTACTTTTTATGCCTCCTGGTTAAACTTTTCCACTGGGCGCTTAAGGACAAGTTCAAGCAAGTACTATATAACAAAACATGTGACTTTTGTATCTGACAAGGTCAGTCAAATCTCCTCAGGATTTACCTTGAAACCAGACACAGCGCTTTGTAGAACTTTTGTCAGTGTCAGTCATCTGGATGAGTCACAGCTATTGCTTGACCAGTTTGCTCTCTGTGAAAGCATGAGAGAATGTTTTCTTTCCAGGTGACTCTCCTTTGGTACACTGTACACCACTGATCCCTTTCCTCTGTGACCCCATAATCTCCTTGAACAGAAAATTTGGGACACCACTGAGTTATCGGACATTATAGTACAAGATCTCTTATGTCCTGAGTCCTCACTGACCTTGAAGGGCTAGGGCCAAAATTTTGGCTATCCTTGCAGCCCTTCTTTTCTTCTCATTTGTTGGTCTGCCTACATAAGTTGCTAAACCTCCAAAAGACAAGCTTAGTGATATTATTATTCTATAACATAGTTACTTGAGCTAAACATCACAGTCTTTCTGAATATCAAACACCTTATATTAAACATGGAACCAGTATTTTCCATCAACCATTCATACTCTTATAAATTTCTATAGAATCAGACAAACACAAAACAAAACAACACAAAACAAAAAACAGATGCACATTTTTACATAGACATTTAGAAATCTAACCATATACAAAATTGTAGCAGGTTAATCCTATGACATTTATCACCACTCCAATTCGATATATTTCTGGAATCATTAGCTACAGCCATTAGACAAGAGAGAGAAGTAAAAGTAATAACAGTAGGTAAAGAAGAAGTTAAACTACCATCATTTGCAGATGACATGATACTCTACTTGAAAAAACCAAAAAACTCCACCAAGAAGCTATTAGAATTAATACACAAATTCAGAAGCATAGCACAATACAAAGTCAACACCCAAAAGTCAATAGCATTCCTCTATACAGATAAGAAACACACGGAGAAATTAGAGAAACAATATCTTTTACAATAGCATCTTTGGCTTCTGAAGGACTGAAAACCGAAGGATCCAACAACAACAACAACAAAATTTCACTTCAACTGAAATTAGAGAAGTGTTTCACCCTGAGCTCATACTCAGGAAAACAGAATAAGACAGATGTCAACATTCGAATGAGAATGACACTGAAAAGATGCCATATCTCCAAAGTGATGTACCCCAGAATTATACACCTTGTGCTGAATGGACTGTGTTGCCATCATCTAATGTTTAAGAGGCCTCTAGGTTGCAGGCCAGACGTAGCAAGGTAGGACTGTTGCTGAGGCTGATGGCTGTGTAGTTGTCTACTCACCGACAGACCCAGAAAAGAAGGTTTAATTATTATCTGTCCTCAACAAAAATCCATTTTATTCTTTGAGGCCAGTGGCACTTTCAGATGGTTTCTTGAAAGAAATGCAAGTAGATATCTAGTTTAGGGTGAGACAATAACCATCCATTTATACGTAGTGTTGGGGGGCCTGGCAGGATGGCTCAGTGGTCTAAAGCATCTGCAGGAGGCTGCAGGGACCACGATTCAATCCCTGGCACCACATGCTGCACCAGCCCTGCCCTCAGGGCAGGCTGAGCCAGCCATAAAAATAAACAAACAAACAAACAAGCAAAAATTCTGAAACAAGAAAAAAATAAAATAAAAAAATTATAGGTAGTGTTTCTTTCATCCTTGAAGATGTTATAAATTCCCTCACTACATTAACATTAGGATTCTCACAAAATCTTGATGAGTTTCAGAACTGATGCTGGAACAGTTAGATGACCACGTATGAAGGGAGGAAGTTGAATGCTTTCTTCTCACCTTCCCTGAAGTTCAACTGGATTGCAATTCCTTTGAGCCATTCAATATATGCAGCAATGGAAAATGAATAGTGTCTTTACCAAATTCGCTGGAGTCTGCAGTGTTGATGGTTGGCTAGTTTAAAAATGCACAGAAAGCTAAAGGGTATTGGTTGTTTCTTCATTACTGCCTACTATTGAGAAGAAAATTTAAGACACCTTTGCAAATAGTTCTGTTATCTGGGTGGCTGGATATGACATTGGCACTCCTGTATCTTCACTTGGAAATTTCGTCCTCATTTAGATTCTACTACCATAAAGTCTGCATTTTCTCTGTCAAGCAGCATGGTGGTGACTTCATTTTCTCTTATTCTCACAATAAACAGCGGAATAGGACTTAGGAAGGAGACTCAGGAATAAGAAAGAAAAGAAAATCTGTGTTTAAAGAATTCAGCTGACTTCTCTCCGTTCAGTAGAGGCAGATTTTGTAAGCACAGTTAAATATTTTCACACTAAAACTACGTTCATGGCCGACAAGATAGCTCAGTGGACTCAGCGCCTGCCTAGGCAAGCACAGGAGCCGGAGTTCAATCCTTGGCACCATATGCTCTGCCTCCAGGCACGCTAAGCTGGCCAGCAAGACTGGACACGGTGACCATGCCTGTAATCCCAGCACTGGGGAGACTAAAAACAGGAGGATCACTATGAGTCTGAGCTGCACAGTGAGACAATGTACCAAATACATAAAGAATAAAAATAAATATATAAATCCTGTTTTGTGTTATTTACATGTCAGTGTCATAGGATTTACCACCACTGTGTGTGCGTGTGTGTGTGTGTGTGTGTGTGTGTGTGTGTGTGTGTGTGTGTGTATGTGTGTGTATGTGTGTTTCTGGCCCTCTCCAAAGAATCCTTCTGGGATCAAAAAAAGAACAACAACACTTGAGAATAATTGTGAGACAACACACAAAGTCTACTTCATTAGTACTGGTTCCATTAAAAATTTCTGTGAAATATTTATATAAGCTAAGATTCCTCTTAGTAATTGAATTTTAACCAACTATTTTTACTTGTAAGCATTATGGTCTCTTCTTATCTCATACCATATCTTCTTGAATCTCAGAATCCTACAACTTTGAATTTGTAAAAGCAAATAATTTCTTATGCAAAAAGGTAAGGATTCCCTAGCCGTTATTTGTCATTTGATATTTTCTGTTGTTTCCAATTTACTTTTTGTATTTCAAAGTCTCGTTCTGTTCTTATGGAAGGGTCTTTGTGTGCCTGCAAATAAAAAGAATAGGCAGGCATTTTTTAACAGGATACATATTTATCTCTTTACTTTTCTGCTGATGGAATCTCACTATGTTGTCCAGGCTGACCTTAAAAATCCCTGTGCAGCCCAGGCTGGCTTTGAATTTGTGATAATCCCCTCGCCTCAGGCTCCCAAGTGCTGGGATTGTAAGTGTGCCACCGAACCTCGTTGAAAACATCAATTTACTTTTTTAACCTTGTAAAATTATATTTATATGTTTGACATATATTGGCATTGTACCTTTCTGTGGGATGTGTATCTGAGTATACAATTCAAGGTGAAGAAAAAATTATGAAAAACTGATGACTATTCACTGTGATCACGTCAGGATGATGACTTTTCCTAACGATGGACTTCCCACATTTCTGCGACTGCTACCCCTTACCAATGAGCACACATTACTAGTTTTAAAGCTGAGCAATGGTGATCTGGCTCCAGCCTCCATTTGTCCCCCCAACTTCACCTGCTGAAATGCCCTCATATTTCAGGTCGTGATGAACTCCCGAGGGCTGGATGAGCCTTCATGAAGGAGGACGAGGGAGCCCCAGTGCCTTTTGCCTTTTTTGCCATTTCTGCTCTTTCATCTCTTATGCCATGCGATAAGATTGATCCCCACTCAACAAGGAACCCTGCCAGCGCCATGACTTGGACTTCCCAGCCTTGAGAACTACAATCTCACAGATGTCCATTATTCCTAAATTACCCAGTATCACACATTTCCTTCTAGCCACAGGAACAGACAAAGACCAACATACTTAACAAGGAGTAAGGAAGCTGTCTCCCTCCATAACAACCTGTAGGAGCATTTGACTTGAGACTAGTAAGGGTGAGCAGAAAGGGGCAGTACTGGTCTTTGCATTCAAGAGTAGGACACAGAGCTGTATCCTAATCATTACTGCTGTGCTCCTGCAGACCCTATAGACTAATGAATCTTATGAAACCTTTCAGCCCAGCTGCCCAACCCCCAAGAGACTCCCAGTCCATGACCAACACTACTGTCTTGTCACCGCCATCTACAACCTGAGGACCGGATCCTCCACCCATTTTGAAGATGTGAACACTGAGGCACCGCGAAGGTAATGCCCTTCTGACATTCGTCACATAAATAGGAGAGCAAGAGAATCAGCACTGAAGCTTAGGTCATGGACGTGAACAAATGTAACACGCCTGCTATGAGCCTTCTGCCGTTCAATTTAGTTTCTCAGCTCTGGTGTCATACCTCACAAACATCTTAATTTCCAAGGTAAAGAAGCTGATTTCTCAGTTTCCTGATCTGTGCCAGCTTGGAGAAGACTGAGCGTAGCATGCTAACAACGTGGATTCTTTTGGGCCTGGGGATTGGTGAGAAGGAGGACATCTGGCTGTCAGTAGACATGCTTGACTGGCCTCTTCCAAACAGGATTTTTATTCCTTGGGATTCCCTACATTCGTGAAAACTTCAAATTTTTCTTCAGGTTACATATTTTTCATTATCACTATTATTATTTTACAATAGTTAATACATTGCATAATGTTGTCTTCACCATAGTTGTTCAGAGTACAAGATACAGACATAGTTTCTCGTCTGAACCTCATTAGTACAGATCTTTCTTTTCGTTGCACAGACACAGTAGCTGTATATTTAGTCCAATGGTCTGTAAACATAGTGGATTATCAGCTCATCCAGCATTACCAGGAACTGTTGACTTGAGCCTTTTACAACTCAGCATATTAATATGGCTTTCCTTTTTGTACCTTGTGGTTAAACTTAAAAGTTCATAAATTTTAAATAGAAGAAAAGAAAAAAGAAGCTTCTCTATTGTTTTGTCAATTTTACTTCTCAAGGCAGAAACACAACTGGTTGCTACAGGGCCCATGCGTGGGTCAGGAGAAACGAGGGTGGAAAGGACGCTTGCTTTAGAACATGACAACATCACAAGCCTGAGATGAACCGACATGGTGAGTCAAAGACAGCAACCGTGGGGCCAGACCAGGCTGGAGGCCACAGGCCGGGGGGCAGAGTCCTGCCCGGGAAGCCAGTTCACTTTACAGATTAGATGGCCAATAGCAGCAGCTAAAGTAGTGTCTACGATTAAATGAAGGAAAGATATGTAAATTGACAGCAAAAGAAAGCAGAGGCAAGCATCTCAAGGTATCGGGCGTTTTACTCAAAAGCAGATGTTGTTGACTTCAGGACTGGAACTGGCAGCCTCAGTCTCTGTGGTTTTCAGATCCTTCCTGATATGAAAGAACCAGAGCTTCCTGTCAGTAAAGTGCCTCATCAGAGGAGGGCAGGGCTCACGACAGGACTCTTCCAGGGGGCCCCCACTCTGCTTGGGGACTTTCCACAGCCACAATGCAACTGTTACGGTGCACTCCATATTTGGAGACTGCCATGTTCCTTATAGCCGAAGCACTCCATAGTATCTCTTTTTCGATTGTAGCCTAAAAAAAAAAAAATAAAATAAAAAAATAAAAAAATAAAAATAATAATAATAATAATGGCCAAGACTTTACAGCTTACACGTTTCCCCTCATCCAGCACACATAGCCGCTTTCATTACCCGTGGCTCTTCGATCATTTTTACAACGTGCTCATTGGCATTCATCTTCTGATTCTCAAAAGAACATTTTCCAACAACATATGTCAGGTGCAGTATGAGGCCTGAATCATTGAGATGCAAACTTTCATTCACACATTTCCCTGTGTCTTGTAGGAAACTGCTGATCTTTCCATGGACGACCGTTGTACTCCCTTCGACCTCCACCTCCCCCGCATAGTGGCACAAAGGCAACGTTTCTTCACAGACTGACTCGAGTAGCTTGTCTCTGTCCAGATAATCTTGAAAAGTCACCACACATTTTACCGCAGAAGCTTTCAATATTTAGTCATTCGAGGAGACCGAACTGGTGAGTGTTTGTGTCCACTCTGTGGTAACAGAAGCAGTAAAATTTGCATCTGGATTGAGAAGGCTGAGAAGAACCAGGAGCACATCTTCCTGATCCTCCTCATACATTACTGAGATGACTGTGTGCACTGTGCGGATAAAATTCTTTGCAGTCTTTCTTATCAGGACCCTTGAGATCTGGTCTCACTGACGAAAGCTCTCTGATAGTTTTCAGAATGAAAAATTTTAGTAAAAGCTCAACCACAATAATGCATGCAATAAAAATCATCTCCTATACTGATGAAACAATCTGCGCTGATTCTCATAACATTAAGTCACAGACTTTAACTTCAGAAATGTCACTCCTTCCCCAGCTCCTTCACAGATTCCTCAATTCTAGTACAGAGAAGTTAAAATCTCAATGCTTTCTACTGCTAACTCTCTGGAGTGGCTGTTTTTTCTTCTCCATTTGAACCTCTCCAGCAAACAGGAGAAGTCCAATGTTAACAAGGGGGATGGTTCGCAGAAATGAGTCATGCAGGAATTCTGTCATTATGTGAACATCCCGGCGTGGTTTCCACAGACTTGGAAGGTGTAGGTGGATCACTCTACGTGGCCCCTTAATGCAATGAGGAGATCCAGTAAACACCAGATGCAAGCTGTTGCTGGCATAACACAGCAGACTAGGTTACAACAAACAGTTTAATAAGGAGGAGGAACACTAACATGAAAAGCAAAAGCGTGTTATCCTAAACACATACACATAGCCACTGGTTAGCATTACCAAGTACTATGTGGAGTGCATAACTGTGTTGTCATGTTGTTATATGACAGGCAGCGCAGTATGTTGGTTTATACCAGCTTCACAGCAGATGCCTGGGGAGTTCACTGCACCACCGTCTCTCTAGGCCACAGGAGTGTTTCAGCTCCATTCTCATCTTGTGAGAGCGCTGTTGTCTGTGCCTCACAGTCAGCTGAGAGGTCATTCGGAAGCATACATCCATAGACTTCTTGCGCCTGAGCCCAAAAGGATGAAGTGGACCTGCCTCTACGGGTGACCCGCATTTGAGTGCCTTGAGAAATGTGTCAGCAGCACAAAAAAGCCAATAATCTCAGAAAGTCCTGATCCTTTATTTTATAAAAACTGTAGGATCCCCAGAAGGACTGACGCCATCTTGTCCTCAAAGACTAGGCCAGGCGCAGTGGTGCTTGCTTGTAATCCCAGCATCCTGGAGGCAGAGGTAGGAGGATCACTGCAAGTTCGAGACCAACCTGGGCTATAAAGTGAGCTCAAGGACCTCCTGGCTGCGTAGAGAAACCCTGTCCCAAAGAGACAAGAAGTATGATCCTTTACCTCTAATTTAAAGCCTATCACAATGATGCTTTACATTTAAAAATAAAATTATTACCTTGAACACTAGCCATATAGCTCAGCAGACTAAAGCACCTGCTCAGGCAGAGCGTAGTGGCCAGGGTTCAATACCCAGAGTACCATGCCAGCCCTGCACCCAATGCACACTGAGCTGTGACTGAGACTGGGTGTATCAGTGTACACCTGTAATTCTCACTTTGGGAGGCTGAGAACAGGAGGATCATTATATGTCCAATCTAGATAGTGAAACCCTGGACACCCTGTAGACCCTGTGCCAAGTACATTTTAAAAAAATAAAATACATTCTTAAAAAAAATATTACCTTGAGTAAAATACAGGATGAATAGTATCATTTATTTTATCTTAGTTCATTCATTGGCTTTTGCAAATGGTTTAATTTACAGATAGAAAAATAAAAATCCTCAAAAGATCTCTCCCTTGCCACTGTCCCCTTTCACCCCAGCACTGGGTTCCCGTCGTGATAATCCAGGACAATTCTTATTTATAGTTACACGATGTATCGGTTGGCTCAGCTCACTGACATTCAAAATGAATTCAGCCACTCCCTGCCAAAGCACCATCTCAAAAGCTTTTATCTGCCACCAATGCCACTGAAACTTAGATTCAATACATAACTGTGACAAAAGCCAACAGGCTTCTCCTGTGGAGAAGCCAGGAGAAACCACATCCGCTCACTGTGTCTTCTAACTCTGAGCTGACTTCAAAAGCTTAGTTCCCTCACAGCCTTCTCCCCACTCATCCTCATATTTTTTTTAAACATAATCTCCACATTAACCACTCTTTGCCTGAATGAATCACGCAATGGTAGCCAGTGATACAGCCTCCAGGTATCCAAGAACGCAAAACAGAGGCCACAGTAATGTTCAAAAATGCCAAGTCAAATCAGTTGTTATCACAGATGGATGGATGGAAACTCTCCAAGCATCCAGTAGGTACTGGACAAGATGTACAGCTAAACGTTTTAAATATGTGGGGCCAGACACCTACTGGGCTGATTCTGCTTCAGAGTTCTCTCAGGACCAGGCCCAAATAGGAGTGGTTGGGTTTTACTAAAAATCACTTATAGCTCTTAACTCTTTTGTATTCCTCTGATTGGATGGGTGTCTGCAGAACAGCAATTTTCCCTCAAGTCAGGCCTCTACTTTCATGTCTCCTTTGTGGTTAGCAGACAGGCACACCTCTAGACCTCCCCACCTGTTCAATAAATTCTCATTGAAGTGTCAAAGCAACGTGCTGTAATAACTGCTTTCCAAGAACAACAGGCAGCTTGAAGTATTGGTGTCGGATCGGCCAACGAGCAAAAGTCACCCGAGTGTCTGGAGGTATGAGAAAATCAACTGACGCTGTAGCTTTAAGCAACCACACAGGCGGCCATGGAATGAATTCCCTAGCATGAATAAGAGTCATCTCATTAATTTTCATAACGTAATCCATGCATATGTTCAGCTATTATACATTAAGTGCCTACCATTTGCCAGTAGGGAACAAGGCACATGCAAAGCCCTGTCCTCATGGATTTCGTGTCATGGTGGTGGAAATGACCAGGACGTGGAGCAAATAGTGACACTAGACAGTGATGGCACAAGAGGAAAGAGCAGGAGGGGGGTGGCGTTTTGGACCTAGATAGATAACAATGACAGCGTCCAGAAGAAGTGACCAAGTGAGCCAGCCCAAGGGGAAAACAGTCCAAACCTAGAGGTCCCCAAGGGCTGAGGACCTGAGAAGCGGCCCATCTGGTAGAATCAGGAGCATTGAGAAGCCAAAGTAGAGGAGAAGCACGCCCTGGATAGAGTAGCAGCAGAACTCAGACATAGGGCGTAGACAACAAAATCGCAAGGGACATTCCGCACATCCTGCAAATGTGGGCTTTTTCCCCAGGAAGGAAGACACGTGGAGAATTACAAAAGAGATGCTTCAGCACAAGGTTTGTATTTTGAAAGGGCCCTACTGGCTGCCTGGCTGAAAGTGGACCAAGAGCAGCGAGGGGAGAAGCCGCAGAATCAGTTGAGAGCCACTGCCTCGACCCATCAGGAGATACCAGTGGCTTGCAGCGGACTGCAGCAGCAGAGGTGGGGATGGATGGCAGAGTGGCAGATTCGTCGGCAGGGCTCACAACCGTAACTCTCACTCTAGCTTTCCAAACCCCCGGGTCAAGGGCTGGTTTTCCACAGACTGAAGTAAGGCGCAGCTTGCTGCATGGGAAGCCATGCCCAGAGCATGTTGCCTATGAATGCTGTAGACACACGGTTTGGCATCTCAGTCGTACGGTTGTAGAACGATGGGACAGGGAAGATAAAAATAAGAAAAAAAACTTTTGTGTAGAGCAGCTGAAAGAGAGGAATTGATACATACGAAAGCAAAACAACAGCAAAAATAGAACGTCAGTTTAGACTATGATAAATGAGAAATAGAAATGACTCACGTTTGGAGAGAGAGAGAGAGAGAGAGAGAGAGAGAGAGACAGAGACAGAGACAGAGACAGAGACAGAGACACAGACTAGGGGTTCAACATGAAAATGAGACCCCTTAGAGCTTGCTCCTTAGGTGCAGATCTTGAAATAGAGTTTTTTGTGCAAGTAATTCTTTGAGGAATCGATTTCAGGGAAAAGCTACAGGCAGGTAAGAGGTACAGTCGGGGCAGGGGAGTAACCTGCATGTGTAATGGTTTCATAATTAATATAGACTCCTGATGATACCAGAGAATCACTCAAAGTAAACAAGCTGGGCTATTGTCAGCCTGGATCAGACAGTCATTAACGAACAAGAAAGGGATGGAACGGCCTCCGAGTCTTCTTTGTGGCCAATGGCGCCCATCAGCCGAAGAGAGCCATCCTTGGGAACAGAGGTGGCCACAGATACATGGCCAGATGTCCTCCAAATGGGCTCCCACTGCTTGCAGAAGCCTGGCCATCAAGATTTATATCCCTCAGTTCTGCAGTGTGCGGAAAGGGAAGGCGCACCAAGCCCCCGACTCCTTGGCACTCCTGAGATTTCCCAGATTTGCTCACATTAGGTTTATTCCACCCGTTCATGGTTCTTCCAGGATTCTAACTGGCCATGATTCCCGAAGAAATTTAAAAGCAGTGATTTAAGGGAGCAAGCTACTACGTAGACCCTTCACTGCTACAGCTGCCGGTGAGACCAAAGCTATTATTTCACACCGTGGACCTCTTCATCATTCACTCCAGATCTGTTTTACATTCAGCAAACTGAATGCTGGTTCCACAGCTTTTCAAAGAAGGATCCCAGGCCCTCATACCCAAGGGATGTAAATCCCGATGGCCAGGCTCCTGCAAGCAGTAGGAAGCCATTTAGAGGATGCCTGGCCATGAACACGCTAAGAGATGACCCAGCAGTCCCAAGAACACTTCGCCTACTCCTCCCCATTCTGGCTTCCTCAGGGTAGTCACGATCCATCTCCCCTACAGCATAGCAATTCTTTTCCTTGCCTCCTGGCCTACGGGGACTAGAACATAGAATGATAATGTGGCGGCTATGATGCTCCGATGACTTTTCTTGTATTCCCTTCTTGTCAGTGTTCCTGGCTCTGTGGACCAACATCAGTGTACCTATGGAACCCAAATAAAATGGCGGGGAAGCGCAAATTCCTCAAGTGGGTTCCTAGAGACTACGGTGAACAGGGTCCTTGGACTTCCGCCCCTCACTTCCTGACCCACAATCCCTTGTGTTCGACACAATGTATAAAGTACTGGCTTCAGCAGATTCCGTGTTTGTAAAGCAGCGACACACCCTGACAAAAGCTCATCTCTCAGTGGGCGGCACAGCTGCACGTTGAAAAGGTCACTTCAGGGCTCTCTGGCTGGGAGCCTCCAGATGGTGAAGATGTTGTCTCTATCTGCAGGAGGATGTAGCAGCGAGAAAACAATGAGTGGACGGCCTGCAATATTCAGCCAACAACATACATAAAAGACCAGAAAACTTCTATGGCTGTAGTTTTTTTTTTTTTTTAAGTCTCTCCTGGGACTTTTAAGTCTGAGATTTCTGAGAGACAAACTATGAAGCTGTGTTGTGGGTGGCCATGTTAACAATGCCAGCTGAGGAGCTGGAAAGAGCTCCTGAAAACGTTAGAGCCTTACTGAGGAAGAAATGGAGCGTAGAAAACTGCAGTGGAGACATATGGGTAGATTGCAATAAAGCTGGAAACATAAGCCCTGAGTTCTGCCCCATCTTCTTAACCAACAGAAGCCACTCTCCTTCCTTTGTCTGAGACTGGTCGCTTCTTGTCTGCAGAACCTATGAAGAGAATGACTTCAAGTCACCTCCTTATAAGACACTGCTGACCCTGATAATAACCTCACTCCACCCTCGTGCTGCCTTTGGACACATAACCCGACTCAAGTCCCAGCAGGCCCAAGAGAGTGAAGCACCCACGGTGACCCAGGGAGAGGCGTGCTACGCCCCGAAATGCGAGGGAGGATTGCAGAACCAAAGTGTGCGAATGTTGGCATGTTTGACATGGATATGATGCCGTCTTATATGCTCACCAGCGATATTTCCCTCTTATTGTCAAGACAAAAGAGCATGCATTCAAACATCAGAGATTTTTGCCAAATGGATAGTCCAAAAATGATATTTCAGCACAACTTTAATTTGCATGTCCCTCATTGTTAGTTATGTTTCTTATATTTAAAAAAGCCCTATACAGTTTTCTATAAATCACATTCAGATTCCTGCTATTTTCCTTTTCTTTTTGTCTTGTTGATTTTTTGCCTATTGTTTTTTTTTTTTTTTTTTTTTTTTTTTTTTTTTTTTTTTTTTTTTTTTTTTTTTTTTTTTTTTTTTTTTTTTTTTTTTTTTTTTTTTTTTTTTTTTTTGGTTTTTGGTTTTTGAGACAGGGTCTTGTTATGCAGTTCAGACTGGCCTTGAGCTCACTTTTGTAGCCCAGGCTGGTCTCGAACTAGCACCAATCCTCCTGCCTCAGCCTCCCGAGTGCTGGGATTACAGGCGTGCGCCACCACGCCCAGCTTGCCTATTGTTTTCTTTTTTTTTTTTTTTAATTTTATTTATTTAGTTTTTTCTTGTTTCAGAACCTTTGTTCGTTTATTCACTCATTTTTATGGCCGGCTCAGCCTGTCCTGAGGGCAGGACTGGCGCAGCATGTGGTGCCGGGGATCGAACCGCGGTCCCTGAAGCTGCCCAAGCTTTCCCAAGCAGGCGCTTTAGACCACTGAACCATCCCGCAGGGCCCCTGCCTATTGTTTTCAAGATCTCTTTATACAATAAAGATTAAATTTTTGTGACAAAAGGGATTGCATGCATTTGTGCTCCTGGCTGGGCTTGTTTCTGTTTTCGCTTTTTTGTCTTCAGTAAGCAGAACCTTTCAACTATCAAGTGACCGAAGGGTTCACAATATATTCTCTGCTTCAGGGTTTTGAAAGAATCCATGTCCTTCCATTTTTTTCCTAACAATTGTGTTTCATTTCTGATGTTAAAATATTTCAAACTGGCTTAGCCCAGTCTATGATTCGAGGCACAGTGGCCGTTTTTTCAGACACCTGCCCTGCTATCTCAGTATCACTTGCCAACTTTCCCTCTCATTTGAGATATTACTTTCATCCACACTGAATTTATGCTACAGTCCCATTTTATATGGTACAGTGCTTGGATTATCTATGCAGTGTATAAATTCACATACACCTTAAAATTGCTGAGGTTCGCTAGCCTGGTGCCATGTGCATGTAATCCTAGCTATTCAAGAGGTGGTGTCAGGAGGATTACAAACAAGGTCAAGGCCAATTTGAGCAACTTGGTGAGATCCTGCCTCAAAACACAAGAACAGAAAGGGTTGGCAGGTCATGGTAATACATGCTTATAATTGCAGCTCTTGGGAGACTGGAGCAGAAGGATCTCAAGGTGGAGACCAGCCTGGGCTACGTAGTGAGTTCAGTCAAGGATGGCCTGAACTGCATACACAGCAAGACCTTGTTACAAAACAATCTGTAAAAAGTAAAAATCAAAGGGGCTGAATGCGTAGCGGGTGTATGTAGCAGTGCAGCCTTGGGATCAGTTTCTAGTATTACAGAAAAAAGAAGCCCATCCTATAGCTTAATATTTGACAGAGTTTTGCCTACCTTCATTGTTTCCTTTTCCTTCGCTTCATTCGATTACCTGGGCAGCTGGGCGTGGTGGAGCACACCTGTGCTGAGCACATGGCAGCCCTCAGGAGGCTGAGGCAGGAGGACGATCAGGAGTCTGAGGCCAGCTTGCACTACACAGTGAGACTCTGTCTCAAAACAAACAAGAGCTGGGGAGATAGCTTGGTAGTCTAAGCACCTGCCTGCCAAGCACATGGATCCAGGTTTGATCCCCAGTACCACATGCTGAGCTGGCTCTGGAACCCCAGGTATGCCATGCTAGCCACCAAAACCAGGCATGGTGGTGCACACCTATAATTTCAGCACTTGGAGGCTCAGACAGGAGGATCACTATGAGTCTGAGCTGTCTAGTAATACTCTGAACCAAATAAATACATAAAATATTTTTTAAAAAAATTCTAGGACAACCTTGAGTGTGTTATTTATTGGTGAAATTGAAAAAAAATATTGAATGTTTAGACTTTTGACAATTATTATGATAAAGGGCCTTAATCTTAACTACTCTCATTTCAAATATACTCATTTCACTGTTTTTTCCTCTCTCCTACGTAGTTCTGGAAGTTCTGTTTCCTGAGAGAGGTTAGGTGCACCGTTGTGGGTGCCCCAATGCCCTGCACAGATTCAGAATATTTACTTTCCATGGTTATTTTGACCTTCCAGAAGAGCCAGAATGGGCACAGTGCTGGATCCAGTGAATCAGGTAGATGAAGGCGCACCATAGAGACTTTATTTGACAGAAACTGCATTAAATATTTAGAGTTGATTAAGCAACTGTTTCAGAAAGAACAATAGAACAAAGTCCACTGGAAGCAAGGGAGCACATTTTGACAGGAATGAATGACAATTTTTCTTTTACTATAATAATTTTTTAAAATGTTTTTAAACATCCACAGTTTTTATTACAGCTCATGGATATACATTCATGTTGCTGAATATTTATAGTACTAAATATTTTAAGAAAAATAAGTGCTAAAATTTTTTCAACCTTTATTGGAAAGGGGTACATGAATTAAAAAGGATTACGAGTCCTCTAGACTTATGACTATGATAAATTATATTAATGGGTTTCCTAATATTGAAATGACCCTTAAATTTTTAGATTAAAATGCACTGGGCAATGATATAATGTCCAATGCGCTGCTGGGTTATATTTTCTAATATTTTAATGAGAATTTTGCATGCATAGGCAAGACTAGGTTGTAGTTTTCTATTTTATGTAATTTTTGTTCCCTCAGTTTTCTGCCTCTTCCACTGATATTAGTGAAGTAGTTAATATTCTGGGTGTGGTCAGAGATTATCATGTAATAATAACCCTAACTTATTTGAATAAGCTTTGTCTTGTCTGTGTTTACCTTTTCTTCTTAAATGATCTATATTTTCTGTAACTTTTGGCTTATAATTATACTTACTGTGCTGTTTAGCATGTAGGTATTCATACTAACCTTTCTTAAGTTTCCTTTTCTTACTCATTAATATCAAAAAATTACATTATTAACTCATCTAATAATTTCAGGTATAGGGCTGGCTAGATAGCTCAGTGGACTAAGCACCTACTTAGACAAGCACAGGGACCAGGGTTTGATCCCCGGCACCACAGGCAGCACCTGCCCCACTGCAGGGTACACTGAACCTGCCCTGTCCCCAAGTATGGTGGCACACACCAGCAATCCCAGGAGGCTGAAAACAGGAGAATCAAAAGTCTGAGCTGTGTCATGAGAACCTGTGTGTCAAATATATTTTTTTTAAAAATAATATCAGGCATAAAATATGTTGTTTATATTTACTTGACAAACTTCCTCCTATAATACGAGAGTTTTATTTGTTGCTCATTTGTATCATAAAATTCTGTTTTACTTTTGGAACCAATCTAAGACATTTTTCTCCATTGTTAATTAATTTTATTTAATTGTGTGTCTAATATATTTGGTCTCAGTTCTGACATGATGTTTTATGTTTTGGTTTTAAAAGCTGGCAAAGTCATTTTAGGATTCTCATTATACTGCCTGCTTCTTCATTTTTGTTTGCAGTTATTAATTACAAGGAGAATGTGTGTTTTTGTTCTAGGACTTCCATTTATAACCCTAAATTTATGCAATCCTTCTGGCCTATTCTAGTTGATATATATATATATATATATATATATATATATATATATATATTTTTTTTTTTTTTTTTTTTTTTTTTTTTTTTTTTTTTTTTTTTTTTTTTTTTTTTTTTTTTTTTTTTTTTTTTTTTTTTTTGAAATGGGGTGGCACGGTGCAGCCCAGGCAGGCCTCAAGCTCTGAGCGACCCTCCTGCTCCAGACTCCCACACGCTCGGGTTACCTGTGTGTGCCACCACACTCAGCTCTACTTCTCTAGAACACATCTGTATCAGTTGCCACATGTTGTAGTTGGTCAAGTTGTTCCCCAAAGCTTGATGCAGTCATAGGGTGAGGACTTCTAGAGTTTGAGATTAACTCAGGATCCACTGGGATTATGGGTCTCAGTCCTGCTGGGATGGTGGGTGTGGGTGCTACACCCAGGCTGGGATGGATAGCCTGAATGTAATTTAAGAGAGACAGAGAGACAGACTTCATCTCTGTCACCACGGCTGCTGCCACTCCTCCATGTTGCTCTCTACTCTTTGCCACCATCACGAATGGCTGCTCTCTGTCCTCTGACACTGTGCCCTGGAGCCAACTGAGTGTGGACTTGAAAGCACCAGTAACTGTGAGCAAAATAAACCTTTCCTTCCTTCATCTTGAGCGTTGGGTAGTTGTCCCAGCAACGAGAGAAGAGTGACTGAGATGCCACCACATATGCACAATGGTGGGCAGACATCACTGATCTTATCGTTAAAGTCATCACCATCATTAAGTCTGTCATGCACCAGGGCTTATTTTTCACCCACAGCACCGAGGTAAATAGTAGTGAAGTCTGGAACTTCTATCTTGCCAGCCTGCTGCTTTTCACTGTTTGTCAACTGTGCTGCAGCAGCGTGCTGGGAGAAGACCCCACGATAATGAACAGAAAGAGACCTGGGCTTATCTGGGAGAAATCCTGTGGCGCCTACAGCTTTGCCAGCCAACCGGGGAGAAAGCCTTCTGGCTGAGTGCAGAGAACGAAGGCTGAAGGCTGTAGCACTGTGGGAAATCCAGAGTCCAACACCCCACCCTGACCTTGCTCCATTCCTGACCCAAGCAAACAGAGTTAGTGAGTGTTTTCAGTAGCTGAGTGTAGCAATTTGTTATGCCACAGCAGATGGGCACACAGATTTTGCGTTTCTAAATACAGAAAGTGTGTTTTCTCTGGGGTTTTCTTAATTCTGCCCCCGGGAAGCTCTCTTACCTCTCTTCATGATTATTTTCATTGTATTTCTTGACCGATCCTAACTTCAGGGATTTGTGTAGGGTAACATTTGTGACTTACCTATCTCTTAGCTTCACTGAACATACACCATTCAGAATGTCTTTTGACTTTCCTGCTGCTCCAGGGAAAGAAAGGGAAAAATATTGTCTGTTCTATAGCTGTATTTATAGCAGAAAGTCTATTTTCTTTTTTGTCTTACTTATTTATTTATTGTGTGTGTGGGAACCGGGTTCAAATTCACAACCTTGCACTTGTCAGGCAGGCACTTATGCCACGGAGATATTTCCCCAACCTCTCTTTTTTATTTTGTTTGGCTTGTCATTGTTGGGTATCTGGAATTGAACTCGGAACCTAGCACTTGCCAGGCTGGTGCTGTGCCACTGAGCTATATCCCAGAGTCCCTTATTGCCATTTTAATTTGTACTTTCCCCATCAAAGTTCAAGATCAGTTTCTTTTCAAGTATTTATGTTGCCTTCTGTATTGGTTTCCAAGTGAATTATCTATTTTGTTTTTTGTTTTTTTACCATGTAGTCATCATCTATTATTTTGCTTACATTTTTCCTATTGGTTTGAAGGACCTGTTTGTCTATTAGAGACATAAGTTCTTATCTTTTAAACATATTTTTAAGTATTTTCTGGGACTCTGTTACACATGAATTTAAAAACTAAAAAAATTCAGTGGTCTCTATTTATACAGTATCCCTTTGCTTAAAAGAGAGTTTTAAAAATCTTTCTGAAGTCAAACAGCAGTTATTCTCCCTAAAATTTGGTATTCTTGGTCACTTTTACAGAGACCTCTCTGTTTCTGGGAGGTGAAAGACATACGTGTGGCCTACAATGACGTCCAAAAAGGTGAGCGTGACATAGAAAATATTTTAATTTGAGGGGCCCAGAAGGATGGCTCAGTGATCTAAAGCGCCTGCTTAGGAAAGCTTAGGCAGCTGCAGGTACCGCGGTTCGATCCCTGGCACCACACACTGCGCCAGCCTTGCTAGGGTAGGCTGAGCCAGCCATAAAAATAGATAAGCAAACAAACAAAAGTTCTGAAACAAGAAAAAAAGAAAACATTTTAATTCAATCAGGCTATTTCATGGGATAAAATGTAGTGCAAATTAAGTTTAAAAAAATAAAAAGGCTTTCAAAAGCTAAATAATTTTTAAATTAAACCTCAGCTAGGCTGGGGTGTAGCTCATGGTAGAGAAAGCTCTAGTCTGAGATCCGCAGAGCCACACACACAAAAGATTCGAGATCATCTATCTGCAACTGGCATTAACATTTTGGCCTTCATTTCATTTTTGCTTTGCCACTAGGCAAACCAACGTACTCCAACATGGTGAAATATCCACCTTTCCCCCAGTGACTTGAACAGGTTTATTTATCTTAAATATTTTCACATAAGTATTATCTAGATTTTGTTGTTATTGCTCTTGCGCCTTATTTGCCCCCTTGCTTATCTTATTAGTGACATAAACACTGAGCTATTTTAAACACTGGCACTAAATTGCTTCAGTCCTACCACTGCCAGCCATGACCTAATTACACCTAAGCTCAGTTTCTACTCTGCCATCTCGTTTTGAGCAATAAACATATACATGGAAGATCTACACTAAGCCGTGTCTTTATCCATGCTGTGCAGAAACCAGACATTGGGTAAATGATTGTATTAGCATCCATGTCACAAAACATGTGACGAAACTGGCTGTGGGCGAGACTCAGTGATAATAAGAAGTTGCCAGGTATTTTAAAAATACAACAAAACTTCTTCTTTATTTTTCCCGTATATTCAAACTCCAACAGAACTTGCCCCTGTGTGGAGACTATTCAGATTCTGGAAGATTCTTTTTTTTTTTTTTTTTTTTTTCTCGTGGCCTAATGAGGTAAAGACAGGAAGGAACAAAGAGTAGCTTATGTAGGGAGCCTCAGAAAAGGAGACTGGGTCAAACAGAAAGAGCTGGCATCTCTATATTATAGAGTCTGCTGGATGGGCCTAATAGCCTGGTGCTCCCAGTTGCTTAGCAACGGCCAAATGCATGACAAAGAAGGAAGCCAATGACATCACAGCATTAGGCGCTCACTCCTGTTCCTACATTTATTATTTTTCTGTTGTACAAAGGTCAACTAGACAGTGAGTATAAGTTTGACTTCCTAAAGGTAAGCTGACCACGCAGGGAAGGTGTCAACACAGAGTAGGCAAGCCAGAGATGCGCACCCAGACACAGGTGCCCGTGCTCACAGCTGGATCCCAAGGGCAGCAGAGTCCCTCTGCTGCATGTGGCAAGCACTCGTACATGCCGTAGAGGCTGTGTGGAAGAGTCTGAGTCAGCCCGCACTGCTGGGAAATTCAGCATTTCCTCCACAGGAGAAGGCACGTTTGCTAATCAAAGTGCCACAAGTTAAAATTTAGGTCACAGTGGAGGAACCTGACATCTGTGTCCTTAAGCACAGAAAATATTAAAGCTTAGAGACCATTCAAAAATAGCTGCCATGCAGACTGAGCATCTGCTTAGTTAAGCGTAGGAACCAGGGTTCAATCCCCGGCCCTGCACACTGCAGGGCCCGCGGAGCCAGCCACTGAGCCCGGTATGGTAGTGCACCCCTGAACTCCCGCCACTGGGGAGGCTAAAAAAGGAGGACCACTAGGAGTCCTAGATGCACAGTGAGATCCTGGGACATTGACAGCTGCATCTAGGGGTAAGAGAACAGCTTTTAGAACGTCAGAGAAGCCCCAGGAGTGCTCACGACAGGAAAACCCTAGTTCACCGGTGTGGGCTTGTCCTAGAAGGGAAACCAGGGAAGACAGACCTGTTACCAGCCTGGAGAGGCCTTTGCCTGCCCGATCAAGAGCCAGTTTCTCATTCAATTTGGCATCGAGAGGCAATTAGCATAGAGTTGAAGTGATCAGATTTATACCTTCAGGAGCGTCACCTGGCAATGGTCACTGTCTTGGCCCATCCGGTGTTCCCACGACAGAACAACTAAGGCCAGGCATTTATAAAGAGTTTATTTGTCTTGCACATCTGGTGGCTGGAAACTCCAAGCAGCACGGCATCATGTCCAGCGAGGACCTCTGATTCAAGCTAGAGAAGCAGAAAGGGGGGCCGCCACGTGCAGAAAGGGCTCTCGGGAATCTCGTCTTGCAACCCCCCCACACACACACAAGGTGACCCAAGGCCGTGACAATTACATCACTCTTTTTTAAGCTCAAGTCCTGGAACCTAATCACCCTCTGCTCAACCACGCTTCCTAGAGCTCCGCCTCCTCACAGTGCCGTGTCTTTAGGGCCAAAGCTTCCAGCAGTACTTTTGGATGCAGCGGGAGAGGCCGCCATAGAAGATGTGGCAAAGAAGAAGCATAAACAAGTCATCCGGGGAAGGAAGCCCACCTCACCTAAAACACAGTCTGTGGGGAAAGGAGAGGACAGACGCGGGAGACACCGCAGAAGCATGAAGTAGGTAGATGAGGAGTAACCAGGGCTCAGTAGACTGTAGAGAAGAAAAGTCAACACAGGGGTCGTAACCTCACTTCATCCCTGAAAATAATAGAAACATAGGTTCTACTGGTTTGAATGAACGGTGCAGAGGCTTCAGGGATGCAGAGAAAGGAAGGGGAGGGAAAAGAGAAGGAGGAGGAAAGGGGTGGGAGAAGGAGGAAAGGAAGTTCTGAAGTGGTTCCGTGCTCATGATAGCATTAGGTAGTGCGGTCAAGGAAGAGGAACAAAACATAGGTGTAGAGTTTAGAGGAAAGTCTGGGATCTGATAAAGATTTACATGGAGGAGCTAGCTGAAGCTCTGTGAGTAGGTGCCAACACACAGGGCCAGGATTGGTTGTGCTCTCAAAGGAGGAAAAGGGCTCCGAAAAGAACAGAGGGGTGAGCGAGTGGGTAGGTAACAAGGGAACCCCGAAGAGTAGCAGAGCGGGACAGTGCTGCACCGAATCTCGGAAGCTAAGAGCAGAACTCCTTTCAGGAAGACATGGGCATGGGCCGCCACTAGCGATTGTTAGTGAAGTCCTAGACATGGGTTAAACAGAATTGTATAAGCTGTGCATTTGTAGTTACTTTTAAGAAATTGTTAGGGGCCAGCCAGATAGCTCAGCGGACTAAGAACCTGCTCAGGAAGCCTCAGGACTGGATCTCTGGCCTGTCGTGCCAGCCTTGCCCCCAGGATGCCCTGAGATAGCTAATGAGACTGGGTGTAGTGACACGCACCTGTAATTCCAGCGCTTGGGAAACTGAAAACAAAAGGATCACTACATGTCTGGTCGGCACAGTGAGACCCTATGGACCCTGGACTAAATACATAAAAGACAGAGAAAGAAAGAAATTGTCAGAAAAAAAAAAAAAAAAAAAAAAAAGGGCAAACAGCACAAGGATATAGGAGCAGAAAGTCTGGTGAGAAGCTCTTTAAAATGTATTGATTTATTCATTTAATCATTTATTTGGTACAGGGTCTCACTACGCAGCTCAGAATCATAGCGATCCTGCTGTCTCAGCCTCCCCAGCGCTGGATGGCAGGCAGGTGTGCGCCACCACACCCGATCTTGGGGCCGGCATGACCTGCCTTGGGCTCTGAGGCCAGCATGGCATGTGGTGTCTGAGATCGAACCCAGGTCCTTGTGCTTGCCAGGTAGGAGCTTAAACAGCTGAGCTTCCCACCTGTCCAAATAGAGGCAGTCATTGTGAAAGGTTCAAGGGATATGTGAGTTTGAGAAAGCCTTAAGAAGCTCTGTGAAAAGCAGAGTCCAAATAGAGGCAGTCATTGTGAAAGGTTCAAGGGATATGTGAGTTTGAGAAAGCCTTAAGAAGCTCTGTGAAAAGCAGAAAAACACTCCAAGCTCTGTGTACCGAACCAGGAGCTTTTTTATTCTCAAATATTTAAATTCAGTAAAGATAGATGAATCTGCCCACGCCCAACATTCCAGTAGGTCCCACCAGCACCAATGAGGAAGTAACATTCGAGCACACGAACTTTAACAATGACAGAACAGATTAATAAACTGGGCCAGCGTAGAGAACATGAGAAATATGCAAACGCTTCCTTCTATAGAAACTGCTCTCTCTCCAGAGCACGGCTCTCAGGTCTCTGAAAACATACACGCCCAGGACCGCACAGCGTGCAACACGCACACGCACGCGCACGCGCACACGCACACGCACGCTACGCCATGCTCTATGTAGAAAGCTCAGCTGCCAGGAACCCAGAATTCCGTGGGAGAAAGTTCTCCGCCACAGCAGATGTCAGGAGCTCGCTGAGGCAGTGGAAGAGGTACAGGTGGTCCACAGCATGCAGCCCAAGGAAAGCGTCAGCTCCAAACCCTTCTCCACTCAACTCAACGTGCAAAATATTATACAACGTGTCCAGCTCTCTGCCTCCAGGTCTCAGGATAGTTTCAAT
Source organism: Myocastor coypus (assembly GCA_004027025.1). Lineage (NCBI taxonomy): Eukaryota > Metazoa > Chordata > Mammalia > Rodentia > Myocastoridae > Myocastor > Myocastor coypus. The sequence goes on from PVJA010007012.1 coordinate 53,635, forward strand.
CGCCAAGGCATTGTGTGTAGGGAAAATGGCATTTCTGCCAGTCACTTGAACACATCAAGGCCCGCGGAGAATATGATGCGGATTGGGGACACCCGCTCCTATGTCAGACCCAGAAGTCTCACCTGCAATCCCATTCTACTGAAGTCCTTCTTAAGGGCCTCTCGATGTAGCAACGCAAAGAGGAACAGCCTATTATGTGTGGCAAAGGCAGCAGCTCGGTCCTGTGGCAAGCGGGACCTGAAGGCCCTTCTTGGTCCGCGGCAGCTCAGCACGTGCCACACCTCCGGGAGCAGCCTCGCTTGTCCTTGCCTCTCAGCCTGGGGTTGCTGACAAGCAGCAGCAGGGAGTGGGCAGCCATGCACAGGTGAGACAGGACCTGACACATCCAGTGGTTCATCTCTTGAAAGGGGGAGCTGGTGCTAGCCCCGAACACCATGGCCAGAATACTGGCGGTGAAGAGGACCGCAAAACAGGAGATGATGAGGAGAGCTCTGACGTGGGACTGAATCGGGGGGTCTTGCAATCCTGAGAAGGTCGACAAGGTCTTCCTCATGTGTCGTCCCAGAGATATGATGAGAAGAAACATGCAAATGAGAAAGATTGCAGCCGGGATTGAAAAAGAAATCAGTTTTAGAAAAAAGAAGTACAGCCTTTCAAAGGACTCCATGCTCTCCCTAGTGGCATTCGAATATTGGCAACTGCCCCTGAGGTAGTGTTGATACAGTATATGATTTCCTGTGAAAAACAGGAAACTGATCACGCCAGAAAATCCCACAGAGCTAAGCAGAAGCCAAGGTACCCATCCAGACACCTTGCCCTTTATCCGGAGGAAGACAGGGTGGGCAAAGTTTGCAATTTTTGCACAATAAAAGAAACTGAGCCAGGTACCAGACCATATGGTGACAGCATTCAGGAAGTCCCAAAGGAAGCTTAGGAGCTGCATTACAGGGTCATAGAGGAGGGCTGTTGGACACAAGAAGGCATAAACGCTCTTCCCTACTGCCACCCACTGAAGGCAAAAGCGAGAGGCCCCCAGGCTGACCAGTAACTTATTATAGGGTGACAGTGCTCTCCGTAGCGACCACTCCATGCCCAGTGCTACAAGAATAAAGCCGGAGCTTATCACTGTCGTCAAGCACAAAAGCAACAGAACGATAATGAAGCCAAGGACTTGCTTATCAGTTGCCGGTTGTCCTGAAGCTGTGTGATCCTCATGCATTGCCGCCATGCACAAGACGGGTTTGAAAGGGTCAAGGATCATTTCTGCTGGGCCGCCCTGGAAGACTCCTTCTGACGTCTGTCTCTCCAGTGGCCCCAAGTACAGTGCTGGGCCAGAGTAGAAGGTACTGGCTCCTCTGAGAGATGAGGAGCTTTCTTCTCTTCTGAATAGATGCAAATGCTGTTGCAGCTAAGTCTACAGTGCTCCCCACCTGCCTGTGAATTTGCCTGCTGTCCTGCGAATTCTCTACTCATTGTCAGCCCAGGTGTGGATGATATACAGTGTCCCGAGTGTCGACTGTCACATCCCTCGCATAAGAGCTTCTGCTTCTCTAAGCTGACACCTGAGACAGGGCCAGGCACCTGGGCCAGCTCAGAAAACGAAATCCACACTTTGTACGAAGGCACAGCTCCTATCCATGAAAGACAGCAGGAAATGATTATGTTTCAGACATTGGTGCTGAGTGCTCTTGGGGGGCTGGGTTCTTATAGTGGCCCTAGCAAGTACGCACTAGGAGAAGGCTTCTCTCACAGAGAGACAGAGAATATTGAGCCAAATGCCTACAGAAGGAGGTCAACTCCATCCACTCCCATTACTTGAGGGACCATCAACAAGACTGGAGCATAAATCCAATTGTGCACAATAAAGCAGACAAGTATTTTCCAAAATTCTTGGAGTATTTTATAATAGTGCCCTTTAGAGTGACATCACACAGAGATCGTAGTAAGCCCCACAGGATATAGCAGGGAAAGCCCTGGCCTATGAGTCAGTCAGGCATCGGTACAAGCCCCGGGCCTCACTGTGGCTTCCTGGCTATGACCCTGAGCCCCTCTGTGCCTCAGTGCACGTATCTGTCAGATAGGAAGACATCCATCCTGAATCTCAGGATTGTGTTAGAATCACAGATTTCAGAGTACAAGAAGAAATGAAAGATGGTTGAGGCTGCCACAAAAAGCCACAGAGGGAAACTCAAAACCAAAGCCACTTCAGGACCACAGTTAGCAGCGTGACTGATGTATGCTCTTCACCCTTCCGCTTGGCTCAGGAGGAAGGGGTTTGCGTCTTGTCACAATTGAGAGCTACGCGTTTACAGGCAGTCATCTGGTTCCCTAAACTCCTCTTTGCTCACCGATAAAAATATGAACCACAGGTACACGTGGTAATAAATATATAGGAGCTCTCTCAGAAACCGTAAAGCTAGGTGTGTAGAAGTAACTCTGGCTTGGTGAGGTGGCGCACACCTAGCCTCCCAGTACTCAGAGGTTGCAGCAGGAAAATTAATGGTTCCACCCCAGCCTGGGTAACATAGCAATTTAACAAAAACCTGCGTCTGAATGTAAAACTGGAAAGAGCTCAGTGTAGAGCTCAGCACAAAATCCCTGGGTTAAATTTTCAATATAATAAAAAAAATGAAGAAGGAGGAGGAGGAAGTAATTACGATAATGATGATGGTTTATTATAGGAACATCTCCTCTCCAGCCTAGGACTCCGGTTGTCACACACAAGTGGCCCAAGAGGAGAGCACCAACGATACACTCTGGTCTGAGATATCGAAGGTTGAACCACCTCTATTAATCAGAGGAGGCTAAGAGAAGCAAGAACTATATTAGTTACAAAGTATCAAAAAAAAAAAAAAAATCAACGATCAGTCCCCAGATGAATGTAAGTAGGTGAGTGGGTCACCAGGAGATAGGCAAGCAGACACTGTTCTGGGTCCGTGTAGCAATGGTGGAGGTTGGGGATCAAGTGACATGATGGCAAGGGCTGTGTCAATGGCACTCCACCTTCAGGCCAGCGCCGTGACCTGCCAGTCCCAGGCATGGAGTCCGCAAAGAGAGGACATAATGCAGGAGGCTTGCATCTCGTTCTCTTTGGAGTCCACCTTCAGGTAAAATTGTTTTTCCAGCACAGGGGCCAATTACAGTGAACACTGTGCCTGACTTGAAGAGAACAAAGCCCTTCATTGGTGGTGGGAGTGCAGGCTGGTACAACCACTGTGAAAAGCAGTGTGGAGATTCCTCACAGAGCTAGGATTAGAGGTCCCATTCAAGCCAGCGATTCCTTTCCCGGGTGCATTTCCAGAAGAACTGAAAACATCACATCACAGAGATATATGTGCACCCATGTTTACAGTAATGTAATTTGTCATACCTAAACCTTGGAAACAACCCAAATGTTCATCCACTGAGCAATGGATAAAAAGGTGTGGTATTTTTACATAATGGACTATTATTCAGCTATACAAAGGATAAGTTTGAGGCTTTCATAGGTAGATGGATACAGCTGGAGACCACATTCATAAGTGAAATAAATCGGGCCCACATGTGTAAGCATCATAGCATCTTCCTAGTATGAGAACCTAAAAGAGTAAATAAAATATAACAGGTACAATAGATGCTGTGAAAGGGAAGAAACTATTCAAAGGGAAGGAACAGCTAGGATGAGGGAAAGGAAAGAAGGAAAGTGGGAGAAAAGGAAGGAAGGAAGGAAGGAAAGGAAACAGAAGTACATACGTATATAAACAGGATAGCTTGGATAGGTGTACTGTTGAATTCTGCTAGTCTATTTATGAATGCATCTTTTTTTTTTTTTTTTTTTTTAGTATAGGATCTACAAGGTCTCACTACACAGATCACACTCATAGTGATCATCCTGTTTCCACCTTCCCAGGCGCTGGGACTATAGGTGTGCACCTCCACATCCAGTCTAAATCACCGAGGGCGGAGCTGGCACAGCACAATCGAGATCGAATCCTGGTCCCTGCAACTGCCTAAGTAGACACTTTAATCCACCGAGCTCTCTGGCCATCCCTCTGCTAGTCTATTTAAAGGAGTAGTTAATGCTTAATGTTTTCTCTCTCTGCTTTTTAATTTTTGTAGCAGTTTTAACCAGTTTTGCATGCTTATAGCTGACAGTCTGAATGACCAAGAGGTGCAACATAACACCCACTGTGGAATTCCTGTTATTTTGTTCAGTGAAATTCTGTACCATTTCTAATGCGTTTTTCCTTTACTATTTTTTATTCTCTTTTAAAAAATAGAAAAAAGAAAAGTGAACAACTGTACTCACTCTGCCTTCTTATAAAAATTAAAATTTCTAAGGAGCAAAGTTCCCAGTTACCCTCTTCCCTGACTTGGATTTTCTGGCTGACCTTTGACCTGTTCTACTGGAACTGGGACGAGGGGGATGGATGGGTTGGGAGGTGTCTAACTCTGAAATCTGCTGGCCACAAGCTTCCCAAGTGGAAAGCTTGTATCTCCTATACTTTCCATGGTAGGGTAAGAAAGATATGCAGTTAGTCCTCAATTCACTTGTCAGTTTTTAAGCAGGCTCTATGTTGTAATAATTCTATGAAAAACATTTGGACTATAATAATGAACTAGATACCTGCCCAAAGTGATTTCCAGCCCTAGACCTATACTGCAAATAGTCCCTGAGAATACTGTGTGTACAGGTGAAGTTACTTCATTCGGAGGGCCAACAGTCATTGAAATTTAAATATGTGATGCATTCTGTGATGCTTTTTTGTCATTGTTTGTATTTTGTGCTTGGGGCATTTTGTTTTGTCATAGTTCAATTTATCTTCCTAGGGAGAAGCCAGGTTTGAGAATTATGAGTATGCTGTAGATTTTATAATGTGAAATAATGAAGATGGTGGACAATAAACCAGAGTTATCTAGAGGGAAATTCCCAATTTACTACTTTTATCAGAAATATTTTTAAAGAGGGCCATCCTCCTCCTACCTCAAAGATTCTTAAGAAAGTTCAGTGGCCTCAAAGTTCCACCACTATGAGACAAGAAGGATGTTATTTTGATGTTGGAGGAGGACAGAGCATCCCTAAAATGGGTAGAAATTTGATTATGTCAAAAGGATGACATAGCTAAGTGTGAGTACCCCAGAGGATTCACATAAGGGGCTGGCTGCACAGAAGGCAGAAGATGTAGGCTAAAGAAAGATCACAGAAATCCTGAACAGTTAGTAGAAGCCACTGCTGGGTCTTATCTGCTAGTGAAGATACTGAATATGGCTGTGTAGGCAAGACAGAGCCCCAAAGCTTACAAGCTAGAGCTCAGGGAAGGAGCTTCAGAACATCTGCAAGTTAAGAAACCCTGGTCCATGCCAAACAGACTTAATGTAACTCTAAGGGTTGCTCCAACCTGAGGTCATGAGCCACATCGCCAAGCCCCCACCCCTCATTCCTTCTGCATGGTACTGCAGCTCCGCCTAAAGCCAGTCTGGCTCCCAGAGGCTCCCAGCTGAGAAGAAGCAATGGAACCGAGACCCGGATGCTACTGCCTTCACTGCCTCCACCCTGTCCATGTGGCTTGAGTCTCAAGAACTAGTGTCTGACCTAATTGCTTATTGTCACCCTCCATAGAAAGTCACCTACTCACTTGTGTTGTTGCAAAAATAATCTTTGAGGTTGATGGTGAGGAGAATGAGCCTTTGCTACACTGGAAGGGGCCTGGGGGATCTACAAAACTGAGTCTGGGCATAGTAACAGCTTCGCACAGATCTCTGCCTGCCTGCCTGCCTATCTATCTATCTATCTATCTATCTATCTATCTATCCTACCCTACTATATCTGTCTGTCTATCCTATCTATCTACCTACTTTATCTATCTATCTGTCACTCCCGCCTCTTCTTTCCACTCTCTGTGCTTCTTGCCAAGAATTTAAGTATCTCCTCTTTCATGGCTTTAGTTATTGCTTCTGGCTTCAGGATTAGAAAAAAGCCCTGATGCTCATGGAAAGAGCCATCGAGCTCTTCTGAAACATCTCAAAAGTGTCCCCAAGGAAGACATCATCCGCCTGACTCTTCCGATGGAGCTCCCCATTCTCTGGATAAGAATCTGCCTCACTGGTCCCTAGGGGGCCAAATGGCCTTCCAGGTAGCCATTAAACAAGTGGCTGAAGAAAGGTAAAAACAACCCCAAAACTAAAATTTTCCATCCATGGTGGTCAGGAATCGATGTGTCATATTTTGTGTCATAAGGGCTGATTTCTCTCATTTTCCCCTAGTTTTTCAGATATTTCCAAGGCTCAGCAGTAGAGTTTATGTGAACTTATCTTGGCCCAAACAATGTGTAAGTGCTTATATCGTAAGCCATAGTAGGGGTTAGCTTTCCTGCTAGCCCAGTTTAAACCAATCACCAGACTAGCAACTAGGGGGTGTAGTCAAGGTCATTCTGTTAGTTTCAAAGTTTAAAGTATCCATCATTCAATGAATCATTCAGACATCATCAACAGGAAGAATATCAATTGATAGTTCACCTTTTTATTTCATAATACTTTCTAAGATGATAGTAAGGATTACTAGATAACACATGTTACATGTAAGTAGTTCTTAGTTGTTGTTGTTTTTTTCCTTTAAGAAGAAGAAAGCTTGGATAGCTAAGACCACAAAGTCCAGTCAATGGCAAAGTTACAGGTGGTTTCTTCAAAGGTTCCCCAACACCAAGCAGGGTCTTTTCTCATCATTTGCTTCACATTCAGTAGAATTCCTCTTCAGCTACTTGCATGAGCGGACTAGAGACAGCTCTGGCTGTCTACGGTCTATTTTTGTTTTATTTTTGGTTTTTGTAGTCTAATATTTGCATACTTAAAGTTGCTTTTAAAAATAAAGTTTGGTGGCTGAAAATGGCCAAATAAAAATAATAAAGGTTCACCGGTCTTTTTCCAAGAAAAACAAAATTCATTCTCTGGTTATTTTGTCTCTAATCCTTCTGTAATCACCTTACAGTAGCTTGGACGTGAGCTAATATTAAAACATAAGTGCAATTATCTATCTGAAATTCACTGCAATCTCTGCTGTCTTATTTATTACACTGCATTTGGCCATATCTAGTCTGCTCCTCTGTCCCTTCTTTATTGGCTTCCAAATCCTTCTTTTAATTCTTAATATTTTGTATTGCTACACTTTTTAGTGGATGACATTTACAATCTCTGTGGGGATTCTTGCATCCTTTTATAATAACCTCGATGTCTTCTCTATCCCTATCCCCCTCCCTCCACCCCTCCCCAGCACCTCTCTTTCCTGCTCCCAACCACGTATGCAGTGCATGCTGTTCCCACTCTTTGGGCAGCGCTGGTGCGTCCAGACGACACATCTCAGTTCCCTTTCAGGCCCCGCCTTCCCCTCCCCTTCCATCGCTCTAGCTCTTGCTCACATTCGCTTTGAAGAAAAATCATCCTGTGGCTTTCTGGTAGTCTACTTTGAACTGAATTCCTTGGTGAACTCCAGCAAGCACACATCTCTTCAGCCGTGGACTGAAGAATTGTGTTCTCCAAAAATCCAGAGGTTGAAGCCTTAATCCACAGGCACAATATTAGGAGAATGGGGCTTTGGCGAGATAACGAAGAGCCAACCGTGTGGAGCCAGCAAGAGTGAGGTGGTGCCCTTCTAAGGAAAATACAGAACAGGTGTCCTTGCTCGTGTGGACCCAACCAGCCAGAACAGGTACCTCACCAAAGCCCAGCAGTACTGCCACCCTGAGGTGGACACTCTAGAACTGTGAAGATTAAACAATCACTCAGTCTATAGTGTTCAGCCAGGCTGACCTCATGAAATTACCACCATATGCATATGAAGTGTATGCAGGTGCCATTTTATTGATACATTGTACATGTACTGGGGACTCTTAAAATAGGAAGTTGAAGATTAAAGTGTAAGTTAACATTGCTACATTTTCCTTTTGACTTCCAGTGTTTTGTCCTGCACAAGCTCCCATACGGTGACCCTCTTTGTGCACAACAGTAACAAGCAACAGCCCTGTGAGTGAGCGCACTGGTAGTGTAGGACATCAGCACAGCAAAGGCTGGGACCTCCTTTTCGGCCCCCTCTGTCTTCTTTAAGGCCAAACCTAAAAAGGATCCCATAGAAAGTAAATACTTCTACCTCAACATGAAGCAAACACATAAAATTACGGTGGGAACTGAGTTCAACAGAATTCTTCAGTGATTTCTTCAGTCCTTGGGTGGAATCAGTCTTAAGGAGGTCAGAAAAGTCAGGGAGAACGGAAAGATGGAAGAGAGAAGAAACACAGGAAGAGGGAAGTTCTGGTTCTTTGGAGGTCCAAAGACTTAAAGGGGAAGGGAAGGACCTTGTGGGAAGACAGGAAGGGCTGGGAGACAGCTGGCACCACAGGCAGCTGGTGCCAGGGAAGCCGTGTCACCAGAGAGCCTCAACGGCAGATGGCTGCAGGTCCTCATCACAGTATTGGGACAATGTCAGGGTTCACGCTCAGGGAAGCAGAGAGTCCTGGCAGGAGAAGAGGCCATCCTCTAAGGTCAAGGTAGCGGGGCATTCAGACCAGAGACTAGCAACACAGGTGCAGAAGAAAGTAGGAACAGAGAGACAGAAGAGGAACGAATGATCATGGAAGGAGTGGGGTGCGGGAGATAAACAGAGAGCACCTGAACCCAACAGTCCCTGCTGTGCATGAAACTATCATCACAGCTGCATTTGTTGATGCTGGTTGCCTAAAAGTGGAAACAGGCATTGCGCACGGCCTTCAGGGCCTTATTAACGGACACCAGGTGTCCTACAACCTCATTTTCAAGATCTTCCTGATCTTGGGGTGGCTTAGCATGAGGAAAATGGAGTGCAGGAAGAGACCTGCATACAGGACCACTTCCTTGGCCCAGAACAAGGGGTTCCAGACAGTGAGGAGGTTCTTCATAGAAATGAACAGTGTTGGGACAGACAGCATATGCAAAAAGAAGAAGAAGGCGAGAGACTTGAGAGCCGTGGTGTGGGCCTGGGTGCTGGGATCACGTGGCCCGGGCAGGCTGTCCCTCATCTGCCCTCGGTGCCGGTGCAGGGAGTACATGAGTAGAACCATGGAGACCAGAAACAGCACAATTGGAGTGAACCAAATAACCACGGAATGACAGAAAAAGTACCACTGGTTAAAAACTCTGACGCTAGAAGTCAGGGTGCAGTTTCCATGGGCACTCTGGGAGGCCAGCATCTGAGTGAGCATTGTGTTCCCTACAGCTGACGAAAGAGCCGACAGGCTGCTGAAGACCAGGGAGCTCAGCAGCAGCTTGGGCACTGACCGCAAAATCCTGCACTTCAGCCAGAAGAAGGCAGGGTGGGCAAAGGTGGAGATCTTCACACAGTAGAACACGGAGAGCCAGGCAGTGAGCCAGAAGGTGAGGGTGTTGAAGAAATCCCAGAGGATGCCAAGATAGTTAGTTCTGTAGCAAAATACAAAGAATTTCTCCAGGTTGCTCAGGAAGCTCAGCCCATGCAAGCAGAGACGGGAAGCAGCGAGAGAAGCCACGAGCATGTCTCCTGCGGGGAGCGTCCCACACCGGACCCACTCCCTGCCCAGCAAGGCGGCCATGAGACTATTCGACAACACAGCAGCCAGCGACTGTAGGCCAAAGGTGGCCATGAAGACCAGTGCGGGGGAGAAAGGCATCTTGTGCACTGAGTTTGTGTGCAGAGCAGCTCCTGCTCTTGAAGACTGGGTCACATCTCTAGGGACCACAAAATCTCCAGACAAATCATCTAGCTGAGCCCCTCTGCCTGGATTTATGCAAAAGGCTGGCCACCTGCAGGGCCCATATCTGCCAGGATTTGAAATGTGAGTAACTGAAATCTTGTTGGCATGTAAAAGCCACCCAGCTCAATCACACATGCCTCTCTACGGATAACCTTGTATTTGCCTATTTTAATTTGGGCCCAGGTGCAAGGAAAGATTAGGAGAACACAGGTCTCATATGAGCTTAAAAATATTCATGTTCTCTATATGGTTCCTTTGTCTTATTAGTACAGAGTGACCACGTAAAATGACCACATGCGTCATGGGACACTGGTGCCTGAATGTAGCACAACTTTGCTCTGTTTCCCATCACCCTCCTCTCTGCTCAGCCCTCCTTTCCTACCCCAGTTATGAGGTTTTGTTCCTTGTTTTTCCCTTTCTATTCAGTTTTTTCCATTCCCCTTCCTATTCTTCCCTCTTTCCTTTCTCTTCCCTTTGGCTTTTAAGCAAGTTCTTCCTCCTCCCGAACGTCTGACCTCCATTTTGCTCCTTCGTAACCCTTGGGCCTCTCCCACCCCAGCAACTATGCAGTATTCACACTCTTGTGTCCAAATTACCTTCCTTAGGGGCCCAGCGAGATAACTCAGCAGTCTAAAGCTCCTGCTTAGGCAAACTTAGGCAACTGTGGGTACTGAGGTTTGATCCCCGACACCACTAGCTGCTCCAGCTTCACCCCAAGGGCAAGCTGAGCTGGCCATAATATAAATAAATGAAGGTTAAAATTACTTCCCTTAAATTATGGTCTCAAGGGGCATCTATTTATTGAAAAAGGTCTAACGTTTATGCTCACATGGCAGGGTAGCTCCCACTCTATATCAATACCACCTCATTCGCATTTGCTCGTTTTCTCTTTTTTTATTTTATTTTAAAAAATAAAAATAGCAGAAACAAAGTTAGAAAAAAAGAGTAACAAGTAAGAGTACATATAGGACAGAATTTCAAAACAAGAAAAATTTAACAATGGTTGCAATACATATTTTCATCAACAAATCAATATAGATCAATAGACATAGGTATATGACTGACCAAACAATTAAACATTAACACTTACAATAAACATTAATTTTTTTAACTCTTCCAAATACATTTTGTATTTAAGTCACTCTTCTAAAACAAAAAATTAAAGGGGTGGAGAATGCATAAAACACAAGGTCCTGAGATTGATTCCTGGTAACACCCAAAATTTATTTATTTATTTATTTATTTATTTATTTATTTATTTATTTATTCTTTTGAGTCCTTACACTAGGGAGACTATACAATATTTGCATATCTATGTCTGGTTTATTTCACTGATGAGTATATGTTCAAGATACATCTATTTATATATGAAGTCTTCTAGTTTATCATTCCTTATAGCTGAGTAATATTCCATTTTACAGAAATACCACATCTTTTTCAACCATTCTTCAGATGATGGGCATTTTGGTTGTTTCCAGGATTTGGCTATCACAAATTGTGCTGCTATGAACATAGGTGCACAGATATCACTATGGTATGATGTTTTCAGTTCTTCTGGAAAAATTCCCAGTAGGAGGATAGCTGGATTAAATGGCATTTCCTTGCTCATCTTTTTTCATTAAGCTTATTGGTGCATTTTAAAGCACAGGTAAAGAAGAAGTTAAATTGTCACTATTCACAGATGACATGAAACTCTACTTGAAAGACCCAAACAACTCCACCAAGAAGCTACTAGAATTAATACACAAATTTAGTAGAATACCAGGATACAAAGTCAATGCCTAAAAGTCAATAGCATTTCTGTGCACAGATAATAAGCACACTGATAGGGAAATTAGAGAAACAATAACTTTCACAGTAGAGCTCCTAGAGGATTTCAGAAAATGGAAAGATATTCCCTGCTCCTGTATAGGAAGAACCAGCATTGTGAGGGTGACCATACTCCCAAAATTGCTACACAGATTTGATGCAATCTCTATCAAAATACCATCAACATATCTCACAGACTTAGAGAAATCCTTCCTAAAATTCCTTTGGAACCAGAGAAGACGTAGAATAGCTAAAGCAATCCTGGGCAATAAAGGCAAAGCAGGAGGCCTTACATTTCCTGACTTAAAATTAAACTACAAAGCTACTGTGATAAAATCAACAAGGTAGTGGTGAAAAAAAATAGATCACAGGATCAATGGAATAGCTTAGAAGATTCAGATGCAACTACAAACTCAGCCACCTTATCACTGGTGAAGGGGCCAAGCATGTCTACTGGAAGAAAGACAGCCTCTTTAGGAAACGGTGCTCAAGAAACTGTACCTTCACATGCGAAAACAAAAACTAGACCCAGGTCTATCACCATGCATGAAAGTAAAGTCAAAATGGGTTAAAGATCTAAGTATTACAATAGAAACACTAAATCTCCTGGAAGAGAAAGTAGGAGGAAATCTTGAAGATATTGTGGTAGGCAGAGAGTTCAAATCTTGGAAAAGACCAAAATGCCCATCACCTGAAGAATGGCTAAAAAGATGTAGTGTTTGTATACAATGGAGTATTACACAGCTATAAAGAAAAATAAAGGCAAGGCCTTCATATATAAGTGGATGCAACTTGAAGATATACTCACAAGTGAAACAAACCAGATCTATATGTGTAAATATCATATAGTTTCCCTAGTGCAAGCACTCAAAAGAAGAAATAAAAGTGGAAAGATATACCATAGTTAAATGGAAAGCGAGAATTTCAAGATTAAACAACAAAGGCAGAGCAGGGAGAAAGGTTAGGAAACCTGGCAGGGGCAAAAAGGCATAAATTTATACACACAAGATGGTTAAGACAATGCTCTGAAGAATCTCCAACAGGCTTTTGAAACCAGCAGTTCATTGGTAGAATTCTCACCCTGATGAACTCTACCTGCTGATAGATGTGGGCCAAGCAACAGCACAGGGGACCACAATGTGCAATACTAAAACCATGCTTGGAAGACTTACCATTCTGGTCTGCTAAATGCACACTGCTTCTAACATCATATCAATTATTGCTATACTCTATTTTAAGTCATTTGTGTTTAAAAAAAAAAAGAGGAAATAAAAGAGAATAAGAGAGAACAAAATGCCAAAGAATTGTCCTGCTATAATTTTGTATATGGATAGGTTCCTAAATGTCTGTGTAAAAATGTGTAATTATTTTTTTTACATTCTCTTGGGATTTAAAGTTTCGCATATCAATGACTGATGAAAAATAACCTGCTTTATGCTATGTTTAAGGCATTTCATATTCAGAAAAATAGGCATGATAAGCCCAACATAGGTTATATGAAAAAATGTCATTAAGCATCTCTTCTGGAGGGTTAAAAACGTGTTCGTAGGCCAAAAATTTAGAGAAAAAGAAGGGCTACAAGGATGGCCAGTATTTTTGGCCCTAGCTCTTTAAGGTCAGTGAGCACTCAGGATGTAAGAGAAGATATGCTGTACCATCCTATAACTCAGTGGAATTCCAAATTTTCTGTTGAAGGAGATTATGGCATCCTATAACTCAGTGGAATTCCAAATTTTCTGTTGAAGGAGATTATGGGGCTAAGGAGGAAAAGAACTGACAGTGTATAGTGTGTCTAAGAAGAGTCACCTAGAGAGAGAACATTCTTTCACGCTTTTACAGACAGTAAATTCATCCAGCAATCGCCATGACTCATCCTGATGACTGACACTGACAAAAATTCTACAATCTGCTGTACATGGTTTCAGAGTAAATCCTGAGGGGATTTGACAGGCCTTGTCAGATACAAAAGTTACATTTTTGTTATATAGGTCTTGCTTTATCTTGTCCTTAACCATCCAGCTGAAAAGTCTAACCACAAGATATAAAAAGGAAAGCCATATTAATATGATGAGCTGTAAAGGCCTCAATTTAACATCTTCTGACATTTCCTGCTTGATAATAAGACTGTATTATTATGGACTGTTGGACTGTGTATACAGGTACTTCCTCATAGTTAAATGAGAAGGAAGTTTTTACTGATAGTGTTTAGAGAAGATATCATGTCTGCAATCTTTTGCTCTAAACAACTACTATGAAGACAACAGCATGCAATGTATTAATTATTGTAACTGCCTTACTAACCTGTTGTGATACTATCGCAGTGCTATTTCTTTCTCATTAAAAATAAGAAAAAAACGTTATTGATTAGATGTGCATTGCAATGATGTCTGTCAGAATTTCTACCTCTACATTATATACTTTCATTCCTCAAGTGTAGGTGTGTCTCCAAGTATTAGGGGTTATAAATTGTGCTGCTGCAAACACTGAATATGTACATATCAATGTGATATGAGGCTTTAATGTCTTTGGGAAACATATCTAGGAATCTAATAGCTGGATCCAATCAAACTCCTAGTTTAAATCTTTTGAGGAATCTCTATAGCAGTGTCCATATCACTGGTACAAGTTTATGCCCCCTGCAGCCATAGGCAAAGGTTCCTCTTTCTGCACAGACTTTCAGCATTTGTTATCCATGCACTTCTTCTGACAGCCATTCTTTCTGGAGGAAGCTGTAATTTCCATGCTGTTTTATCTTGCCTCTATCAAGTGACCAAGGATATTGCACAGCATCAATACACGTGCATATATTCTGCTATTTGAGCATGTTTCTTTTTCTTTACTTCTTAATATATTTGGCACAGGGTTTCACTATGGAGCTCAGACACATAGCGATCCTCTTGTTTTCAGCCACAACAACTCTGAGATTACAGTAGTGCACCGCCATGCCCATTGTTGGTGCAGGCTAAGTGCTCCCAAGAGCAGGACTGGTACAGAATGTGGTGCCATGGATTGAACCTTGGTCCCTGCGCTTGCCTAAGCTGGTGCTTCAGTCTCCTGAGCTATCACACAGGAACTCCATCTTTTGCTCACCTTCCCTTTCTAGAAAAATGTGTCTCCCAATTTCCTATTATCTACTTTTATTTTACTTTACTGGTGAACTCTAGTAAGCACGCATCTCTTCAGCCATGGTTGAAGAACTGTGCTCTTCAAAATTCCAGACGTTGGGGCTGGGAGATACTGCAGTGCAATAAGTGCTGACCTGGCAAGCACAAGGTTCTGAGTTCAATCCCTGGTACAACCAAAAAAAAAAAAAAAAAAAAAAAACCCTCCAGATGTTCACACCTTATTCCACAGATGTAATATTTGGAGAATGAAGATTTGCTGACTTAATTAGCTTTGAGGAGTGGAGTAACCAAGGATGAGGAGCGTTCCCTTATAATAAAAACACAAATCTTTTGTCTGCCATATGTGGACACTGCCACAGAGAACGGGCCCCTCACGAGAGCCCAGCTCCAGTGTCACCTTGAGATTTAGGTTCTAGAACACTGAGGAACAAATAAGCATTTAGTCGATAGTTTCAGCCAACCTAAACTCATCAAATGACTATCATATACATGTTAATTATATACAGGTGAAAATTTAATGATACCTTATAGATACATGAGAGAAAGCAAAATTTAGGAAGTTGAAAATTAAAGTGGAATTCACATTGTTACACTGTCCCTGTCACTTCCAGGGGATTGTCCTCCACAAGATCCAGTCAGGAGACCCCCTTCCTGCACAACAGCAATGATGATCCCAGCCCTGGGTGAACACACTGGTGAGGAGCACATCAGCATCAAGAGGTATGGGCCTCCCTTCCCACTCCATCGGCCTTGGGTAAGTCCAAACATAAAACAAGCTCACAGAAAGTAAACACTTTTACCTCCACATGAAGCAAACACCTGAAGTCGTGGACAGGATGGTAGTGTGACAGAACGCTGAAGTGCCCTCTTCCGTCCTTGGGACAAATCAAAAAATTTGAATAGGTGGAATCAGTCCTGGGCAGGGCTCAAAGGTCAGAGAGAATGGAAAGAAGGAAGAGAGAAGAAACACAGGAAGAGGGAAGTTCTGGTTCTTTGGAGGTCCAAAGAGTAGAAGGGGAAGGGAAGGTCCTTGTGGGAAGACCTGAAGGCCTGGGAGACAGCTGGCACCACAGGCAGCTGGTGCCAGGGAAGCCGTGTCACCAGAGAGCCACAACTGCAGATGGCTGCAGGTCCTCATCACAGTATTGGGACAATGTCAGGGTTCACGCTCAGGGAAGCAGAGAGTCCTGGAAGGAGAAGAGGCCATCCTCTGAGTTCAAGGTAGCGGGGCATTCAGACCAGAGACTAGCAACACAGGTGCAGAAGAAAGTAGGAACAGAGAGACGGAAGAGGAACAAATGATCATGGAAGGAGTGGGGTGCGGGAGATAAACAGAGAGCACCTGAACCCAACAGTCCCTGCTGCACATGAAGCTATCATCACAGCTGCACTTGTTGATGCTGGTTGCCTAAAAGTGGAAACAGGCATTGTGCACGGCCTTCAGGGCCTTATTAATGGACATCAGGTGTCCTACAACCTCATTTTCAAGATCTTTCTGATCTTGGGGTTGCTTAACATGAGGAAAACGGAGTGCAGGAAGAGACCTGCATACAGGACCATTTCCTTGGCCCAGAACCAGGGGTTCCAGACAGTGATGAGGGTCTTCGGAGAAATAAACAGTGTCAGGACATACAGTGCATGCAAGAGGAAGAAGAAGAAGAGAGATTTGAGAGCCGTGGTGTGGGCCTGGGTGCTGGGATCACGTGGCCCGGGCAGGCTGTCCTTCATCTGCCCCCGGTGCTGGTACAGGGAGTACATGAGTAGGACCATGGAGACCAGAAACAGCAACAGCGGAGTGTACCACATGACCACAGAATGCCAGAAAAAGTACCGCTGGTTAAAAACTCGGATGCTCACAGCCAGGGTGCAGTTTCCATGGGCACTCTGGGAGGCCAGCATCTGAGTGAGCACTGCGTTCCGTACAGCCGATACAATAGCCAACAGGCTGCTGAAGACCAGGGAGCTCAGCAGCAGCTTGGGAACTGACCGAGAAATCCTGCACTTCAGCCAGAAGAAGGCAGGGTGGGTAAAGGTGGAGATCTTCACACAGTAGAACACAGAGAGCCAGGCAGTGAGCCAGAAGGTGAGGGTGTTGAAGAAATGCCAGAGGATGCCAAGATAGGTAGCTCTGTAGCAAAATACGAAG
>PVJA010007013.1:0-70386 GCA_004027025.1 Myocastor coypus
GGAGGTGGGTCATGCCCACACACTGTACTCTGTAGAACGATTGTGAGGACAATATGCAATATGTCAACTTTCAAAGAAAGGAAAGGGGAAAAGAAAAAAAAAAGTAATGTTGATTTAGAAGGGTTAATGTTTAATTGTTTGATCAATCTTATATATCTATATGTATTAATCTAAACTGATCTGATGA
The DNA here is from genome assembly GCA_004027025.1 of Myocastor coypus. Lineage (NCBI taxonomy): Eukaryota > Metazoa > Chordata > Mammalia > Rodentia > Myocastoridae > Myocastor > Myocastor coypus. The sequence continues at coordinate 188 of PVJA010007013.1, forward strand.
TGAAAATATGTAATATAACCATTGTTAAATTTAAACAATAAAAAATATTAAATAAAAAAAGTTAAGAGGAGAATATCTCACCAGACAACCAGTCAGTGAGAGTCACAGATCTAGGAAATCATGGCATCACCGTCCGGGGTTCTATGTCATAGCCTTTTAACCATGCCCATGCCAGTTTGCACATGGATGTATTGATAAATAGCACGCAGAAGGGGGGATAGTGACTGAGGAGGATAGCAAGTCTCCTAACATTGCATATCTGTACTGTGTGACACCTGGCACCTGTCTCCTGGTACCATGATTCTGAGTGTGCGTCACAGTACTGTCAGGATTAGACTCATGCATTGGTACGTCCATCCACCTTAAATCAGATCCTTGGCAGTGAGATTGTATTTGGATTTAAAAGCTGTACACGCACTGTCTAATAGGAACGCACAGGGGCAGTTGGAACACACCATGCATGTTTTAAAATATTATTAAAGTAAAAGACACTTTGTCATCAATATTTATTCTAGTTACTTTTCTCATTGCTGAGACACAGTACCTAATACCTACAACTGGAAGAAGGAAAAGTTCATTTTGCCTCACAGTTTGGAGATATTTTAGTCCATAGCTGGCTGGCTCAAAGGCAGGATGGCATGGCAAAAAGCATTGCAGAGGAGACACAGCTGATGGTGCGGCCATGGGAAGCAGAGAGAGAGAGAGAGAGAGAGAGAGAGAGAGAGAGAGAGAGAGAGAGAGAGAGAGATCAAGGAAAAGGGAAGGGAAGACAGACGCTTTCTGGCCAGGCCTTCAGCAACCCACCCCTCCCAATCAGGCTTTGCCTTCACCTTTAGCTTCCCATGGGTGAAGCCTCATCCACCCATGATGCAGTCATCTCCGCCATGAACACGTGAGACTCCAGGGACATTTAGGTACAAGCCATTGCATTCCTACTCAGAGTGCGCCCTCTTGCTGGAAACTCACTTAAGCCGATATTCTTGACACTTTTTGAAGCAGTTCTGGAAATACTCTTAAGTGAGTGTCTTTATGAGTCAAGGTTGAAATACAGTAAAGTATCATCCAAAGTAAAGGTGGGCTTATAAAAGCATTACAACGTGTCCTTATCTAACCATTCACCAGACCTGGCGCGGTGCAGCTTCCAGCTATTCTTTAGAGTCAAGATGACTGTGGAAGAGGAGCCAGTGTGGAATCAATGGCAAAGTATCTTTTACTGTAATAAAATAATTAAACATTTTTCATACAATTGAAAGCTTCACTATAACTACATGCTTTAGTAAACTTATATAAAAAAGAATTTTAAGGATATCTGGTCACTTTAATGTGTAATAACTATAAGTATTACTGGGATATTTTATTTTTCTGTCCTCATTATAAGCCTTTGAAATCTAGGGGCGTGTTTGTATTATACAGTTTGAATCAGGAATGACCCCTCAAATTCTCATGTGCTTAGAGACATGGCTTTTGGAAGGTGACTGGAACATGTCCACTGTAGCTAAAGGTGATGCCAGGAAACAGGGTGTGGTTGGAAAAGGCAGTCCCTGGGAGCATGACCTGGAAGCGTGATCTTCCTCCTGGATTTCTCTCTTCTTTCTTTGCTTCCTGGCCACTGTGACATAAAAATTTTCTCCCATAGACCCTCCCACCACACCTGCTTGCCTTGAAGCCAGCCAACTATGAATTGAGAACATAAATTCTTTCTTATAATTGTTGGTATTGGTATTTTGTAACTAGACAACTTGGCAAAGAAAGCACATCTTAGTGAGGATCAGGCACGATCCAGGCACTCACTGGCCACACTTGTAGTCAGTGGCTACTGCACTGGATAAGACAGAGAAATACTAAAGAGACTGATACGGCATGAGTGATTCCCTGGCAGACCTGACAAGGAGTTCACAATTGAAACTCCAAAAGCACGTTGGACCAAGTTATGTAAGTAACTTTCATAGATTTCACAGGAGCAGAGAGTTTCTTCGTCTCATCTGTCTTAAATTCTAACAGTGGGAGCCAGTGTGCCCTAGTGGAAAAAGTGATGTGACCAAGAACGGGTTACTTATCCTCCTGAGCTCATTTTCACACTCTGAAAAAGATGGGCTCAATGTATTTGTGATGGCTGGTACAGAATATCAATAAATGATACTTCTCTGTAACATTGCATTTTTGTAATTGCAATATACAATATACAATATTGCAATATGATTGCAATATATTGCATATATTGCAGTTATGATATGGAACCAAAAATCTGACAAATGAGATCCTTAGAAGATGTCACCCCACACATATTAGCAGGGGATGTCAACATGTCCGACACAGCTCCAAGCACTTAGAACAATTCAGCAAACAAAACAGATGAAGAAGATGAGCAGTGCCCAAGCCATGAACAGCAGGCACTGTTGGGAGTGTCCCATGACTCAGTCTTCAGGCAAAAATTTCCAGCATTCTCAGCATGACAGAGGTAGGCATGGTTAAAGTGAGAAGCAGGAGTGAGATGCTCCTGGACAGGGTATGGGTACCTGGGGATAGTGAATAATAAAATAAGCCCCGGAACGATGCATTCCCAGAATTCTAGAAGGACAGTGAAGTGTTGTGTGTGCCACAAGCACACCTGGGCCTTCTCCTTGGACTACCTTGTTAGAAAATACATCATCTAAAATACTATTTTAGCATAAAGGCCAATACAGAAGTTTTTTGAGGAAGAGCACAAAATTCATAGGAAGTTTTACAGTAAAACTGATGCTCCCCAGAGAAATTTCCTAGTTGTGGTGAATTTATTTGGCCAAATGCCAGGTATTATATAGTGTGTTGCATTTTTTGTAAGCAGATATTTATGGGAATAGGTGGGAAGGAGCACATTAGGGTCTCTCTATCTTTTTTTTTTTCCCAATATGGAGTTGTTTTGGACTCTGGTATTACCATGAAGGTAGTTTCTTAACTCTAAGGTGATTTGCATAGATTCCAGATTTGAGAACACGATGTTCTGTGGCTGGTGTAGTTCAGTTTGATGACATAGATTATGGACTAGATTCTGCAAGTTCTCTCATCTCTACGTGCATGCATAAATCAAAGCTGAGGACTTCTGTTTGCTCAATTCTATGTCATCTGTGCCTTCTGCTTTTCTTTCACACAAAGGAAATTACATAAAAGGCTTCTAGTAGAGGAATCATGGAAGCATTCAATAAAGACAAAACCAAGAGAAATGTCCTCTAATGTCTATTCACGCTCACTAGGGCTTGACAGCTCCCACAGTTCCAGCTGCCATGGAGAAACTCTGACCTCAGGTCAGTGCCTGGAGAATTTGGGTGTCAGAGCAATTTTCTGGAAGCAAGAGACTATTCTCCAATCAATTCTTGGGAGAGGCTCTCTTCTGCATTTACATTGTATTCAAAATCTTGGCCAATAAATGTGGAATTCAATTCAACAAACTATTTTTTTTTTCAGTGTTTGTTCCATTAGAGGTTGAGTCAGCCTTGGAGATCATGGACTTACATGCCAAGCACGAGCTGAGCGATGACAGTGACTCATATTAACAAAATGGCTCATGGATGGCAAAAGTCTTGTCCACATGTTATTGCATTTGATTTCCATAACAATGCTATATGGCAGAAATAGATAGAAGGTCCCCCAATTTCTAATCATTTGTTTCCCCATGGTAATGTAAATTGCAATATTTAGGCAGTTTTCCGGAATGACAGTGCCTCTTAGCCTCATGGTTATGGCTAACCCTGTGCTTTGGTTTGGAAAAATGTATGTGAAAATGATGTATGCAACTTTTGAAATTTCCTTGTGATTTTTTTTTTGTTGACTTATCGGTTAGTCAAGAATGTGTTATTCAGTTCTCATATATTTCAGATTTCCAAAATTTTGTTATAGATTTATTTCATTCCTTAGGATAAAAGCATATGCTTTGTTTGATAGTGGTCCTTTTACATTTTTAAGACCTGTTTTATGGCCTTGTGGATGAACTAACTTGAATGAATTTGTGTGCACTTGAGAAAAATTCATTTTCTGCTGTTATTGAGAGGGGTATTCTGTAGCAGGGTCCCCATCTGGTCACACAGCAGGAGTGGAGTGGTGGCTGAGCAAGTGGAGCTTCACCTTCACCTATGTTTATAACTGCTCCACGAATTTCATATTATCTGCTGAGCTCCACTTCCCACCACATCACCCGGGTACCAGATTCTCCTAGGAGCCTGAAGCCAGGAATAGAGCTCAGTGGCATAAGTGCCTGTCTGACAAGCAAATAGTACAAGGTCCTGAGTTCAATTCCTGGTACAAAAAAAAAAAAAAAAAAAAGAAAGGAAGAATAACTTAAAACATACGACATTGGAAATGACAAGAAAATTTAAATAGTACACTAGATTTTTTTTAAAATTTTGTAATGGAGGGATAAAGAAACAAAAAAGTAGAAAAGAACAATAGAAATAAATTCTACTGTTTCAATAATTATGTAAAATGTAAGTGCATTAGTCACTATAGTTAAAAGACAGATGGGAGAACAGATGTTTTAAAACATAATTGAACTATATTCTGTTAAAGAAGTACACTTTAAAGTCAAAGACAAAATAGGTAGTAGATATGTCACTTCACCAAAAAAGAAAGGAGTGTAAAAGTAAACTACCAAACAAAATGGATTTTAGAACAAAAATCATTACTAGAGACAAAGCAGAACTATTTTTTCTTTTTTCTTTCTGACAGCAGATGTATAGTTCTTTTTAAGACTCCTTAACCAACTCCTCCACATCAACTAGCTGTCATTTGTTTCTTTGTTTTGGTTTTGACACAGGGTCTTGCTATGTCTTTCAGGCTGACCTAGACTCACTGTGTAATCCAGGCTGACCTCAAGCTCACAACAATCCTCCTGTGTCAGCCTCCCAAGTACTGAGAAGACAGGTGGGCACCATCATAACTGGCTTGACTAGATGTTTTAAATTCAGCTCAGTTCTGGAACTAATATGGAACTAGCTTCAGATGACTCAGGTTTAAGAGCTGACACTAATGAGGTCACTTTCAGCCCCAGATGCCTTCACAAGTTCCAACAGCCTCACTTTCTCTCCTTTCTTTCTGAATAGGCTGCAAAGTTAGGGGTTCCCATGAACTCCCACCTCAGCTTCAATACTTTTCTAGGACAATGCACAATAAAGCTAAGGCACATTGTTTACTGCCAGGTTATGATGGAAGATGCAACTCAAAAACAGTCAAATAAGAGAAATGAGCAGGGTAATGTGTGAGGCAGGTGGTGCAAAGCTCCCAGGCTCTTTAACCATGCTGCTCTCTCAGCACCTTGATGTGTGCACTAATGCAGAGGCTCCCTGAGCCCCACGATTTAGAGGGTTTAGTGGAGACTTTACTCCAGAGGCATCACTGCTTAAATCATTGGCCACCATGCAAGGGAACTAAGGTATATTGTTACCTCCTTTCATTATAAAGTGTCCTTGGGATATCCTCGGAAAGATACTTGATCTTTACTCCTACTTCCTGGTGCAGAGCTCCCAAGACTGTTGGAATTTCCTGCATGGCACGGGTGACAGGAGTATAATTTGTTATACTGAGATGATTTTTCTCGTCAGGCCTCCTAGAAAGCTTTAGGAAAGGACGGCTCACCAGAAAGACTAAGTATTCTTAGATATAAGTCTTGAAAATTCAGTCTGATATCCCAACCTCCTGGAAGAAGAGAGAGAATATATATTGAGTTGAACTTGGGACCCTGTGTTCCGTGCTTGCCAGACAGGCACTTATGCCACTGAACTCTATTCCTGGCTGAACTTCAATTTCTTTTCTTTCCTTTTCTTTTCTTTCTTTCTTTCTTTCTTTCTTTCTTTTTTTTTTTTTTTTTGCATTTTACAGAAGGGTCTACAGGGTGTTCAGGGTCTCACTACTAAATCAGACTCATAGTGATCTGCCTGTTTACAGTCTCCCAAGAGCTGGGATTATAGGCATGCACCACCACACCCAGTCTTAATTGCCATCTCAGCACACCCTGGGGGCGGAGCCAACATGGTAGGCCCAGAAATTGAACCCCCAGCCTCTGTGCCTGCTTGCAAGTGCTTTAATCCGCTGAGCTAATTGGCTAATCCTGAACGTCATAAAATTTATATATATTATATCCTCATTGGTAGAATTTTATGTTCATTTCTTTTAGCAGTTGATTTTTAAATCAGAAGAAATGAGTGATAAATAAAATATACATGTAGACTTACTTTATCTTTGTTTATGTGGTTATCTTTATGGTGCTTTGTATTTCCTCTTGTGAATTTAACTTAGTATCTCTGGTCCTTCCATTTCAGAATAAAAGACACTGACTCTATGGTTTGCTTTCAGAACAGGTTTGAAATTGTCTCAGTTCTTTTATTTTTGGAAAAGAGTACTGCTGTTTTGTTGTATGTACTTAGGGTCCTCGTCTGATAGTTTTCTTTCCCTAGCAGTGTGTTTGACATAAGATGTAATCCTGCTGTCTTCTGTGCAATAAGGTCTCTCATGAGGAGTCTGCTTTTAATCTTAAGAACTTTTGCATAAGTAATTTGTTTTTTTGCTTTGCTGTTTTAAAATTCTTCGTCTTTAGATGGTTTCTTTATGAGATGTATCAGTGGATTTTTTAATGTTTATCTTCTTTGATATATGTTGTATTTCTTTTTTATTTTTTTGTCCTTTTTGGTAGAAGGCTTTGCTATGTAGTTCAGGCTGACCTTGAGCTTGCTTTGTAGCCCAGTCTGGTCTTGAACTCACAATGATCCTTCTGCTGCAGCTTCCCAAGTGCTGGAATTGCTAAGGTATGTCACCATAACACACAGTTGTATTTATTAGATGTGTAGACTAAATAATTGCCTATAATTATTTTCAACCAAGAAACCCACAGAAAATGATTTTTTCCCCCCCCACTGGAAAGATCTTAGTTATGTGAATTACAGAGAGCTTTGTAAGTGGAATCTAATTGGGAAAAGGATAAGTCAAATAATAATTCTTTGGAAATGTAGTTTAGGGAAAAGAACTCTGGCTCTGTTCTGTGTTCTTCAGTGACTGCAGGCTGTTAGTTTTCATTGCAGATAGAGGTTATTAGTTTTCCAGGTTAGTGAGGAGCTAGAGATAGGGGAATGAGATTAAGGCAAGTTAAAATGCCGGAAAGTGTCCGAATGGTTATTTTTCTTACTGAGATTTTATTGCACTTCCTCAATAAATATTTTCTCAGATTGCTACAAATCTTTGATTAATTTCCACATTTTTGAAAAAGGTGACTATGAAAAAAATTGCTAGCTTTCCAATTGTTCTTATGGAAGAAGTTCAGAAGTTCTCTGATGCTAGCTAGTTCCCTGATCTTAGCTTTGAGATAGTGCCTCAGATCCAGAGGTGTTTATGTCTATTGTCCCTCCCTCCTACCTGTAACCAAAAGCAGTTAAATGTGATTGTGATAGCAGTTGCAGCAATCATATGTCATATATCACAGGTGGGTAATGCAGTAAGTTAGAAGTTCCTATAGTCGTTAAGCCATTTTCTTAGCCTTGGACCAATTATCTAAATTTCTATATAAGAATTTGGTCTGTATGTCATTTAGTCCACTATCAATTAAAAGTTTTTTGTTGCATTGCCACACCCAAATCCTAAATTCTATGTCAATGTAATAGGTAAGCTACATTTGTTACTGTGTTTCTTATATAGGAGGACATAAAAACTGGCAAGCATTAACTGACATTTTCAAGGCTAAGCAATATTATGAAATCAAGTTTACACTTGGAGGTTCTAATACTATATATCATCTTCTTTCTTTTCTAATAGTATCTCTGTGGTAACATGAATGTTACTGGTTCTACAACAGGTAAAACTCTCACAGCCATTATTACATAGAGGCTGTAAAGTTAGAATGGCTTATGTGTCAGGATCTGAAGGGCAGTGTCTGAGATTCTTAAATCCAGAAACATTTAACCTAAACTTTTCAATGGAAGAGAGGGACCACCAATGGGGATTTCAGAGAGCATAAACAACTTCTTTTTCTATGAAGAATGCTTGAGATGTGCCCAGTTGAGAGGCTTAGAAGTAGTCATAGCATTACACAATTATCCATTTCAAAAATAGTAAAAGGGTAAGTCATGAAGAAATTGAAAACCTAAGGGCCAGCCAAATAGCTCAGCAGATTAAAGTGCCTGCAAGCAGGCACAGGGGCTAGGGGTTGGATCCCCTGGGTGTGGTGGTGCCCTGTAGTCCCAACTCTTAGGAGGCTGTAAATAGGCAGATCACTAAGAGTCTGATCTAAGAGTCTGATCTTGTGAGAGACCTTGAACATCCTGTAGTAGACCCTTCTGTAAAATACAAAAGAGAGAGAGAGAGATCAGATACATTTAATCTGATTTTAAATGTGTTTATGTATTGAAGCATCATAAGTACTCCATACATATAAATGCATAAGTTTTATATTTTTATGTGTCAGTTAAAATAGATGTAATTTCTAAAGTGTAGGATAGATGAGGGAGAGAATTTGAGAGGTCTGGAGAAGTTGCCACACGGGAGGCAGTCAAAATGGAATGCAAGAAAACTTGAAAGGGAAAGAAGAGAGAGGAAAAATTAGCAGGGCTAAGGACACTTAGAATAAGAAATAAAGGAGGGGGAAATTTTGGATTTTGTTCTTGTTGGATACTATTCTTGGGTAACTAAAGAAAAACTGAACTGCAAATTACAATTTTTATCTCAGTCTAGGTTCTTAATAACAATTATAGTGCTAGCCACTGTGCTCAACTGGTGTAAACCCAAGCACTCTTGGGCTAGAGTCACCATGCTTCCATTCTGGGTGCAGCACTTACAAACATACAGCCTTGGACAACTTAAGTTTTGCACCTTGGCTCATAGTCCTGCAAAATGGGAATAAAAACACCTCCTTAAATGGCACTGGGTACAATCACCCTACAAGCCTAATTTTTTTATAGCACTGTGAGCAGTACTGTAGAGTGTCTTTGTCTCACACTGTGACAGGAAACTCAGAACTCCTCTGGACTTCTGAGGAGAGAGTAGGAAGATGCTGACAAGGAGGAAAAATAAAAAGCTTCAATATAAGTGTTTTACCCTAACCACACAGCCCAATATGGTTCTGAGCAAAAGGATTTGCATCTGAATATTAGGTGTTTTCCTGCTTAATCAAACCAAAACTGTTACTTGTATTTTGTTATAATTCTTGTGTTGACATATCTTCAACTGTAAGTATTCAGCCATCAAAACTCTGCCATGGCTTCCAAGTGATTCTTCAGCATGTCAACTGCTTCATTTTCTCTAGAAGGAAGCACTGTACCCACACCTTGAAGCACACACAGCTGTGCTTCTTCTGGCTGCATGTCTAGAGCTGTGTGCCAATATCTTTTATGGAATTTTTAAAAATCTGGTAACAGAGACTTACGTGAAAATTCCGCGTCTGTCAGTTGTCAAATGTTCTGCCAAATGGAATTTGTCACAGTCCAGTTAGAGAGAAAGAATGGGGAGAGAAAAGGGGAGGTAGAGGAAGGGACAAGAGGAAGGAGAGAGAGAAAAGGGACAGGAAGGAGGAGAGAGAGGAGAGAAGGAGCAGAGAGGGGTGAGGATGTGGATAGACAGAAAAGTGAAGTGTTAAGGGAAGGGTGAAATGTGAATAGAAGACACACTCATGAGCATACTGTGTCTAGCTGCTTCCACTTACCTATAAGTGGAAATGTGTAGTGAAAGAAAGGAAGAAAGGGGTAGGGAGAGAAGAGAAGGGAAAAAAGAGAGGAATAATTCTGGGCTTTAAAAAAACCTGGGGTCTGCCTTTTTCCTTATCCATTTTCTTTAGCTCTATACACACAGTCATGCACAATGTTGCTAAATGATTTTTTTTTGTATGTGCAATCAAATTAACTAGTTTCTGCTAACTAACATACTGGTTAGGTACTGTTTTCCACCCTAATTGACATCAGAAGTCCCTTATCTCACCATTAGCAGAGTGTTCTCTCCAGAGGCAGAAACCTGCTGCCCAGGCATTGAGACATCACTTAGGGTACAACATTGCGGATGGACTGTGCCTGAGGTAGGAGCTGTAACTTGGGACCAACAACGCCTATCACATTCAGATTCTGCTTGCTTTTATTAAAAAATACCTTGGTTGGGTTCACTGTTCACTTTATAGGCAAATTTGATTTGGTTCTGGTCCAATTAAGTTTGTGGTGAGAATGGTAGAGTTAAGTTCATGAACTGACATACAATTGTATATTAACTTTTTTTGAAGCTCTGTTCTCTTAGGAAAGGTTATGACTTGATTAACAAGGGGACTAGACTTAGGATGCTAGCTGGTTTTGGAATTCCTAGGTGTTTCTAGGAAAACTAAAAAAATATATTCATCTTCCTGTTAACACTTCTGATCTTGAACCCCTTTTTCAGTACTGCTGTGTGTGGAATTTAAAACAGTACCATTTGGTGAAAATTTGGTTTACACTCTCTATTGTGTCAGATGAGACTGTATTCATTATAGCCTTCAGATCTCAAAATTTTGGGTTAAGAAGCAAGCAATTGTCTCAAACTACCAATGAATGATTTGAGGTCCAAAGAGGTGACAATGTTAGAGACTAAAGGCTTGTATCTCTGTTTCATGCCTAAATTTGGAATCAATTAAATAATAAGATCCAAGAGTTATTTTAGTAGAACCTGAATAAAAATTGTAGCGCTGATCCCTTCTGATATTGGATAATGTGACTTCCATCTGTGGAACAATGATCTGTTTGCCACTGAACCTCTCGTGAGACAAATCAACTCGCTTGGCATTGCGCTAGGGAATCACCTCTCCTCAGGAGAAGAAATTGCCCATAATGGACTGGAACACATTCCTATGAGCAGAAGCTTGTAAGGGGAATGGAAAAGTGGGCAGATTGTCAAATCAGCATTGATTTTCCGTGGGCAAATGTGTTTGAGTAGGTGAAACGGAATAAGAAGGTCGTGCCTCTTTCATCTTCTATGTGTGGAAAAATAAAACTGAATATGAAAAAAGTGTCTTACACTACTGTGTACTCCTCCAGTGGAAAATATTTACTCAGACTAATAAAATAATTACAGCAGAGCTGAACTCAAATAAAGGGCTTTGTGGAGCGTCCCTCTGTTCAGTTCTATTCTTGCCAAGAAATGGCTTATTTTGAAAATATCATGTCATCATTATTAGAAATGACAGGCAATGCCATGTTCACCCATATGGGTCTCTCTTACTTCACTCATGAGAATAGTGGGTCTAGTTGCTTCCACTTACCTATAAAAGCATCGAGTTGATCTTTTTTTATATTCAAATAATACTCTATTGTATAAAATATGCCCTTTTTATCCATTGCTCAGTTGATGGGCATTTGGTTTGTCTCACTAATGCAAGAGCCTAAAAGAGTTAATAAAATCTGAAATGTATAATGAATACTGTTAAAGTAAAAGAAATTGTTCAAAGGAAAGGGACCATTGGAATGAGGAAAAGGAGAAAAGGAAGGAAGGGGCAAAGCTATTATATATATGTATCATATATAATATATATATATATATATATATATATATATTAGATGGGATTATTGTACTGTTGATTTCTGCTGGTCTAGTGGAAGAAGCAGTAAATGCTTAAATATTTTTCTCTTTCCTTTTTCATATTTTGTAACTTTTTAAAACCAATTTTGCATGCATATATCTAGTAACCTTAACAACCACTTTGAAGAGAACAATATGCAATATAACAGCCATTGTTGAAGTCCTATTACTTCACTGTTTAGTGAAATTCTGTGTTGTTTCTAATTTTCTTTTTTCTTTGTTTCTTCTCTTTAATAAAGTAAAATGACGAAAAGAAGTGTCAGGCTCTCAAAAGACCAAAGCAGAAATGATTGTTCAGTTCTCACAGCAGCATTGCATAGTGGATATTGTCAGCAATGTTTTGCAGGTAATGAAATACAAGCTAGAAGAGGTAGTCATTTGCCAAGGGCCACAGAAATGGGGTATGCTAAATCCAGACTGTAAGCCCCAATTCACATGGCACTAGAATCCATGCTGTTTCTATGGCACCTCAGTGGAATTAATAATAAGCTAGTGGAGCAGCATAAGTATTGCTAATAATTCACTAGAAGAAGTCTTCCAGACAAGACACAGACATGATTCTGCTGAGGATTTAATAGACATAAAGCAGAGGTAAGAGAGTTCTGGAGGAATGCTATGAGTTCAGAAATACTGTGGAGTTAGAAGTCTGTATAAAATGAGATTATATTATACCTCTTTTGTACATCAAATTATGCCTTTATTATAATAATTAGCTTATTCTGAAACTGGGACTGTGTCTCATCGAAATAGAAATATTATGGATTTACAATGTCAAGAGCTGGACCCAGGTCCTCTGGAATCCAGGCTAGCGAAGAATGTGGACCGACATGTGAAGTGTTCCAGCTATCAGGGACAACCCAGGAAAGTAAGTCAGGGAAGAGAAAGACTGAAGGCACAGCCAAGCGAGCAGTCACAGAAAGACCTGCAACATGTGCCAGTGGAAGGGGCTCAAGCTGGGAGGCAGGAGCAGGAAGATCCAATGCTATCAGCAGAGGTAGGTATCTGCAAAGGTGCCTGGAGGGCCAGTAGTTAAACAGGGATCATGCAGGTGTCATGGAGTATGGGAGCGTCCTCAGCATCTCCCCCATCTATCTGCTTCAACCAGCATTTCTTGTTGAGCTGATCTACCTACATTCAACCTTAAAAGGCTACTTCATGCCAAATTTAAAGCAGTACAGATTTATTAGTCAATACTGAAGAAATAAAGAAATAGATGATATGCATATATATTATCATATAAAATGCTTCAAGTCAGTGCATCCTTTTAAAAGAAAAAAAAAACTTTTAAGAACTATTTGGTGATAAAAGAATTACAGCCAAAATATGAATTATTGCTTTATAAGATATTCCAAGTTTTAACGTTCCCTAAATTTTTTCTCAGTCTTTTATTCTCTTCTTGTGAGGAGCTATAGTCATACACACATTGCTGTTGGTTAAAAATTCTAGAAAGCATTCACAGGTCACCTTTATCAACATTATTATTACATTACTTTAAAATGATATAGTAGAACACTGTTTTGAGATATTGTGAGTTCCTTTCTTTCCTAGTATTCTAGTTATCTTGTAATTTTCTTAAAATTCAGGTAGTTAGAACATAAGATTTAACAAATAATATACTAGAAGAAGAAAAAGATCTTGATTTCATAAGCTTGGACTCTGAGAAATGTAAATGTAAAAAATGTGAGATAGGTCAGGTAAGTTTCATGAGGTGCAGCCTGTTTAAAGTATATTGGGGTAGAGAAGGCAGTGGGCTGGGATGAAGGAGATGAAAGTCTTAGTAGACACTTGGCTTTCCAAGCTAGAAGATGTGCTTGCAAAGAGAGCCCATGGTTTTGTTCCTGGGTGGAGGTAAGAGATATAAGACTCCAGTGCAGGAGGAGCTGAGCTGAGTAACTAGTGTGATGGCCTGAGAGGTTCTAAACACCACTGTAGAGGTTGATACATTGTGTCAACTTGGCTGAATCACTCAGTGGCCCAGTTCCCTGTTGGAGGGAGGCCCACCCTGGAGTATAATTGGTTCCTCTCTGGAGCGCAACCAGGGCCTACCTGGGATATGATTGGCTCCTACCTAGAGCAGGATCAAGGGCCCATCCTGGGGTATGATTGGTTCCACCCCAGGGCACAATGGACCCACATGAGAATGACTGAGCACAAAGAGACTTTTTAAAGGGCTAAGGAAGGAGTCAAGACTTCACTTGGTCTGAGAAGCTTCAGTCTTCACATTCAGCCTGGACTTCGTCATCTGGCTTACAGCGCAGACCTTCAGCCTCCAGCTTGGATCTTTCGCCATCCATTGCAGACTCTTCAACGTCCATTACAGACACTTCAGTCTTCCATTGCAGACCCATCAGCCTATGCATGGAGACTTACAGGGAGTGCTGCAGTGAAATTCAGACCTTGGTATTGAATTCTTCAGTCTGGAGCATGCAGACACCCTCTGCACATTTCCTTATCTGACTCTGTGGCTGACTATTGTAAGCCAATCTTATCATTCCTTACAGACTGTATATTTTGTATTGATATCCATTCCTTATATTATATCTGTTCTGTTCCTCTAAGTAAAACCCCGACTAATACAACCACTATTTCTCATCATGATGTGGTAGTGAAAAATTAGGTCACAGTGAGACAGGCGCATTGTATAGGGTTGGGGGCAGTACCTAGTGTGTCCACAGTGCATGAATATGGGAGCTATAGCATATGTATTTCAAGAGGAGACACTAATGTGACCTGAAAGGACACCAATCATGACTGTTCAGGCACAAAACCACAAGACTCAGTGCTGTTCTTCTCTTCTGCTCGGCCCTACTAATCTATACACAGAGTCCTTGGTTATTTCGGCACAATCTTTCCCTAGAAATCAGACAAAAGCTGAGGAGGTTGGGGATAGTGCAGCTTGTAAAACTGATTTTCTGGATTTCAGTAGACCAGGGAAACATATGTAGATTTTAAATTAAATTATATAAAAATAAAGTTGCATTTGAGCACTCCCTATGTTTGCAGATTAAAATTCTTACCCACCATGCAGAACATAGGCCGCTTCTTTAATGAGGTGCTCTAGCATCATATAAGACCCTGTAAGATTTCTGTCATCTTCTTTTCACAACGAGAAACTGAAGCCACGAAATTAAGTCATGCGCACAAAGGTACACAGCTGGCCTGTGGAAGGAGGGCTGACGTCTGGCTATCAAGTAGGTTATTTCTGCACCCCATGCAATGTTTTAAAGTATATGCCTGACCCAAGCAGTATAGAGTAGGCATAAAATAGCAAAGCAAAGTACAAGTGCCCAACAAAAATAGTTATGGGGTGGTGGCAAAGTCCTCTTTGAAAGAATTGTGATTCATTCACAAAAGGAAGGCAGATGTTCTAAGAGAATAAAAATGAGTCTTATATAAGGGGTAGTTAGACTCTGGTCCTCTCTTGGGTCAAATACTGTTCATGTGTCCTTAGAGGATATGTAACTTAAATTGTGGCTATTAAAAAGCTACTTATTCTTGGCTGTATGTGGCTGAGATAAATCCAGGACACACTCTGTCTAATTCCAAAGCAGGATGTTCAGAGTTAGCTCTTGAGAGGAGACTTCTTTGTGTGTCTATGCCAAGCAGAGCAAGGTCCAGAAAAGGATCAAATACAAGCATCTGAATTTGAAGCACAGCCAAGGACAGTGACAAAGTGACTACCAAAGCCAGCCATTATTTTGGGTTTGTTTCTTTGTGGTGGCTGTTCAGTGAAAGCTAGGGAGGTGGCTGTGAGTTCTCAGTTCATACAGGTTGAGAAGACATTGTTCACTCCCTTCTTCTTCAGAACACATTGATAAATTGACAAGTGGGTCACAGAAGGTGAGCCGATGTAGCTCAGCAGGTGCATGGAAGGAATAAAGAGCCCTAATAATTCAGAAGCATTTGCTTCAAGGCTGTTTCATTAAAGCACTATATGTTTTTTTCTAAAGCAGTTAAAAACTAAAATGATATGAGAAATGTCACTGTGGCTTGTGGTTCTAAAAGGTATAACCATTTATACATCGGCCAGGGCTATGGCAAGCTGTTGGTTTTACCAAGAGCTCAGAAAGATATGTCATCAGTGACCTAGACATTCCCAAGCTGGAGAGACTGGCCAACTTGAGGTTTTAATGCATAGTTCTATTTGTCTGCATCTCTGACTCTAGTAACTTCTTCCCCAGTTTGACATCCCTGTCTTCTCTCTAGGTCTAGGACACACAGGCCATCTGCCATGTCTGTGAGCAACACCTTCCACACGGCTGGCTTCCTGGTTAACAGATGGGGCTTTTATTTCACACCAAATCAACTACTGTGAAAAGTCTTTGTCACTTGCAATGTGATGTGGCTTCTGAGGCAGCGCCATTCTAGCAGCAGGTTCCCCTGGAGCACTATGCACCACCATCCAGAGGCCTATGTTTGTCGCCATCACCTTTTGACGTTTCTGGTCATTGCCTCTGAAATTTTGGTGCTCATGCATCCTCTGAAGAGCCAAAGTTTCATCCGCTGGAAATTAGTCCTAGATTTTTTTTCTTTCTCTCTCTGGGAATTGTCTTACCTTCTGATGTGTGTGTGTGTGTGTATGTGTGTGTGTGTGTGTGTGTGTGTGTGTGTGTAGTTCTCATTATTAATATGCCCTTAAAACATCCTAGAACCATTTCTTTGAGCTCACATTGAAAATAATAATAGTAATAAAATATTTCAGATTTTATAAAGCACTTTTAAAAGGACTAAAGGGGAAAACAAGGTTATTAGGTTTAAAATTCTCACTCACAGGTAATTTACTCAGGTACTACTGAGTTCACAGGTGGCTTTTCCTTCATTAATAATCAAGTCAATTTCCCCAAAGTAATGAATCCAAGCCAGCGAATTCATACACAAACCAAAAAATCGCAGCAGGCCGTTCTACTGGTGCAGTGAGTGGGAAGAGCGGCTTCCATAAGTTCTTGCTTGCGTGGCCCTGAGCTTCAGGCTTAGAAAGAGCGGCTTCAGGATCTGGGAACGAATGATTAGTTAGGATCTGACTTACCTGTTTCTAGCCACTCCACATGGAAAGACTGTGTTCAGTTCAGTACAGACCAGGGGCTGATGGGAGATGAGGAGGGTCAATCCAGGATGACGGCTGCCTTTGCTGATCTATCCTCTTACTACTTGCTTGCTTTCGAGAGAACATTTTGGATGCTTCCTGCTATCTGAGGTAAATGTGGTCTACATGTAGGAGATGCAATAAAAATATGGAAAATTACTATTTAAAGCTATTTCAGTAAAAGACATAATCAGGAATCCCCCTTACTCTGAACATGCTTATCCTTTTTTTCCACTTCTGGAAGCCATTTGGGAAGGAGTCTGTTGTGAGTGTCCTTGATTGCACTGTTGTGGTTGTCTTGCTGTACTGAACACACTCAAAACATTTGCCTTTGTGATCATCTTGATTTGAGGGAAGAGGAAGAGTTACATGGTGCCAGATCCAGTCAATATGGTGGACGAGGATATCCTGTAATATTTTATTTGACTGAAATTGCCCTAAACTTTTTAAATCAATTTGAAACATCAAGGCAGCCATGAAAAGACACTATGAAAGAGGAATTCTAGAACTGTTTCAGCAAGGGACAAAACCTATGGGATAAAGTGTGTTTGAAGCAAGAGAAAGTATTTTACTGCAATACATTCCCAAACTTTTATTTAAAAATAAAATTTTTACTTAAAAATAAAATTTCTATTTAAACATTCATTTTGTATTTTGTTATCACGCCTCATATATACAAATAGGCATATAATACAAACGCACCCTTTTGTGTATGTATTTATATTCTAATGCTTTAGTCAGCTTTTCAGTAAAATAAAACTCAGGCCAGCAAGATAGTTCAGCCAACTAAATCACCTGCTTAGGCAGATACGCAGATCAGAGTCTGAGCCTCAGTGAGCTGTGCCTGCCCACCCCTGGAGTATGCTGAGCTGGCAACTGAGACTGGGCGTGTTGGTGTGTATCTGCTATCCCAGCGCTTGGGAGGCCAAAAACTGGAGTGGAACCCTGTAGTCCCTGTACTAAAATATCAAAAAACAAAATAAAACAACAACAAACTCCCACAACAAACCAAAACAAAAGGAAAAAGAAAACTCAGACAGCTAGCTGTGTTGAGAAATCGCAATGTGGATAGATTTCTGATTAATACTTTCTCTGAGCTGTCTACTTTTATTTTACCCCATATTCTGTAAATAAAGCCCAGTCTTCTCTTCCAGAATTTATCAGCTGAGGAAATGAGGTTATCTACAAAATGTGTGTCCCTGAACCTGGCTGTGGGTTGAGCTTTGTGCCACCCTGCCTCAAATCACTTTCTGTGGTGCTACTTACATTGCCACCGCTGAGCTTCTTTGGTGCCTTTAGGTTTCACAAGGCCGAATGGAAAGCCCCCTGGACCTCAACTAATAGTCGCCATCAAGATTCAGATTTCCAAAAGGAATAGTTTTGAAGCATGCTGGGATTTGTGTCATGTGATCTATGTATAGGACACATCGTCACTCCTCTTAGAAAACAGGCCTGGAATGAGCCTCCTCCTACCTGTGGGTGACCACACTACCCTGTCACTTTAGCTTTATCTCATTTTGAACCTCCCTTTCTTGCTACCATGTCTTTAGGTCATCGCCTAACCACAGAGCAGCTCGTGAGGTACTTCCCATCTAGGTCATTCCAGCCTGACTCTTCCTCACACTTGCTCACTTCTGGTTACAATGCTATGCTGTTCTTACCCAAACAGGTCATTTGCATCGTGCTCTGCTTGCCATCCACACAGAAAATCCCTGTGAGAGATGTGCTCTGGATTTGTGAAATGTGGCAGCTTCATATCTCATTCACTTTCTAGCTGTTCTTGGACAGGCTCCTAACAAACAGTTTGCCAGTTAAGCCTGGATTTTATGCACATTTTGGTGTCAAACCTCCAACCTCTCACTTTGCTTATATGATTGAATCATGTCTCCATTATTTTCTTCTCCTTGCTAGAACAAAAAGATCCAACACCTAAAATTGAGGAAGGAAAGATTTGTTTAACTCACAGTTAGTAGACAGTTTAGCCTGTGCTTGACTGGCTCTCAGACAGAGTGGCTCAAGGTGAGGGCATACATTCACGGTGGTGGAAGAACAGCAAAGAGCAAAGGGAAGAGCGAGGCTGCTGCAGATAGCAAGCCTCTCTCCCCTCCCTACACTGTGTTCAGGCTATCTTCCCCAGGGGAGGTGTAGTGCTCACGCTCATAATTCCTGCACTGAATTCATCACAAACTCTCGAAGCCACCCCATGAGTGCATGAGGCTAGGGCAACACCTAGACGTAAACCAGATCAAATCATATGCTTTCTGAAAACAGGGCAGGTAACTTATTCATAATCAGTATTTCTGCTTGCTGTTTAGCCATCTACTGAATTGTCTCTCTGTTTAATCAAATCAATAAATAGTCTTTAGATATTTCTAATCTAAATTTCCGTAAAGGTGTATTTTCAGAATTCATTTGTTTATTATAAATTTAACATCTGAAGCTTCAGCTTTCCATTTTAATTGGCTTGTTTCTACATACCCTGTACATTTTTTTTAATCTTCCATGAGGCTTGGTAATTTTTTACTCACTTACATAACTGTTTACCTACTGTTTTCTTGGAAGCCCATCCTTTTCATCTCTAATGTGTATCTTTATTTTGGTGCTTGTGGATATGTATCTTTTTTATTTTCATCTGTTTTGCACATTGGGTATAAAATGTCTTTTAAATTTCACAACCTTCTGTGTCTATGCATTGTTCCCCTTGCATACTTTTCAATAATTTTGTCTTCTTGCATTATTTAATTTTTTCAAATAGTTTTGACTTGTGCATTGTTCATGTCTAAAGATGTTAAACATTTTTTCATATACTTGTTGACCATTAGTATTTCTAGAGAAGTGTACAGTTCATATTGCCATTTAGTCATCAGCGTACTTGGCCTTTTAGTGTTGTTTATTGAGAAATGCACACACACACACACATTTGTCCTCTGTCAGAATAGTAGCTAGCAAAATCTTCTTCCATTCTATATAGGCTGTGTCTTGATTCTGTTCACTGTTTCCCTTGCTGTATAGAAACTCTTTAATTTGATGTAGTCCCATTTGTTGATTCTTGTTATTATTTTCTGTGTTACTTAAGTCCTATACAGTGAGTCTTCACCTGAGCCTATGCTTTCAAGCATTTCTGTCTTGTTTTCTTCTAGCAGTTTCAATGCTGCAGGTATTATAGCTAGGTTTTTTGAACCATTTTGAATGGATTTTTACAGAAATTGAGCGACAGGGATCTGTATCAATCTTCTATAGGTGGACATCCAAGTTTCACAGCACCACTTAGTAAGAGGCAGTCTTTATTACAACATATGTATTTGGCTCCATTGTTCAGAAGCAGAGGGCTGTAGTTGCCTGGATTTGTTTTTATGTCTGTACTTCTACGAGTCTGTGTTCGATTTTGTTCTGGTTTTCTTGCCATGGCTTTACAGTATAATTTAAAATCATGTACTGTGATGCTTTCTGCATCTCTCTCCTTGCTTGGGATTTCTTGGGCTATGCTGGACCTTTAGTGCTTCCACGTGTACTTTAACATTATTTTTCTAGATCTGTAAAAATAATATCATTGGGATTTTGATGGCACTTAAATTGAATCTGAGATTGCTTTTGATAGCATGGCCACTATAACAGTATAAATTCATCTGATATAAAAGCATGGGAGGGCCCGGCGGGATGGCTCAGTGGTCTAAAGCGCCTGCTTGGGAAAGCTTGGGTGGCTTCAGGCACCGCGGTTCAATCCTCGGCACCACATGCTGCGCCAGCCCTGCCCTCAGGGGCGGGGTGAGCCGGCCATAAAAATGAGTGAATAAACCAATAAAGGTTCTGAAACAAGAAATAAATAAATAAATTCTTTAAAAAGGAAAAAAAGCATGGGAGACCTTTGGATGTTCTAGTTTTTTGTTTGTTTGTTTGTTTTTTAATTTCTTCCTTCAGTGTTCTGTAATTTTCACCATAGAAGTTTTTCACTTCCTTAGTTAGCTTGATTCATAGATGTTGCATTTATTTTTTAAGTAATTGTGAATGGTATCATTTACCTGATTTATTTCTCAGCTGGTTCATCATTGAACTAATAACTAAACGCCACTGTTTCTTTAAATATTGATCTTACATCTTGTAATTTTTGTCTTTTTTGTCCAACATTTTATCTCCATAAATTTATTTATTTATTTATTGATTGATTGATTAATTGATTGATTGGTCTTTTTGAGACAGGGTCTCGCTATGAAGTTCAGGTTGGCCTTGAGCTCACTTTTGTAGCTCAGGCTGGTCTCGAACTCCTGCCTCAGCCTCCTCAGTGCTGGGATTACAGGCGTGCGCCACCATGCCTGGCTTATCTTCATAAATTTAGAAAAATATGTGTCACAAACATTTATTGAATGGTAAATTGTGTTTGTAACTGTGACTTTAATGAAATTCAGGTGAATAAGAAATTTATGTGGAAAACAGGAAAGACAGCAGATACTCTTGCATTCTGTGTGAATTAGAACCTGTGAGTTACACTGCATGTGATTAATTATTTAGGACATATAACATTAATAATTCATTTTGAGTCCAAGATGAATACTTGGTGCCCTTTCTGAGTATTTCCCATTACAGAAACCTTTGTTTAAAGCCTCCTAAGTCATGGGGAAAAGGGAGCGTGAGAACTGTGTGTAATTTCCCTGCCCTAAATCCACATACATTGGTTGTTTTTAGAAAGTGAAGGTGTGGAAGAACAAATAAAAGACAAAGGTTATATGTGGCATTTCTGGAGTATCTGACAGTTCCAGCTCTGTGTAGGACCACCCAATAAGTTACAAAGTGCAATGCAAAAAGAAACTGCAGACAGGACCTCTTGTTTATAAAAACTATCAAAACTTTAAGATGGCAACAGCACAGCATTAAAACCAAGCTGCAGGCCCTTCAGGGTGTGGATGCTCATTACACATTCATGGAGCTCACCTGGGCTCCATGTGGCATTTGTTATAGCTCAGCTTAAGTTGGGCTGTGGAGGAAGCAGGAACTGTGGCAGAAAGAAGCTGACTGGTTCTTCCTGCTGATCCCATCCTTGGAAGTAATCATGGACCTATGTGGAGTTTTTCTGTGTTGGAACTGATAGCTGTTGCAGCATGAAACCAGTTCATAGGAAGAGATACGGTTTGGGCAGATGTCAGCCAGCTTTCCTATTGCTGGAATGTGATACCCAAAATACAGAGCTTACAGGAGGAGAGATTTAATGTGGTTCATGGATTTGTGGAAATAAGACCATCATGGTGGAAGAACACAGAGGAGCAAAGCTGCTTAGTTCATGGAGATCATGAAGCAAAGCAGGAGAAAAGCATGAGAAACCCCAAGGTCATGGTCACCCAGAGACACCCAGAAGCAGACTTTACTAATCCTGTAGTGGTTGATACATTGTGTCAACTTGGTTCCCTGCTGGTGGGGACAGAGTGCCGGCTGTAGGATGCAATGAGCCCACCCCCGAGTGACCCAGCATAAAGAGACCATATAAAAGGACCGAGGAAGGGGTTGAACTTCTATTTACTTGGAGGAGTTTCAGTCTTTGCTTTCAGCTTGGACTTCATTGCCCGGCTTGCAGCGCAGACTTCTCACCTTCTGGCCTGGATCCTTCAGCTTCCATCGCCGACTCTTCAGCTTCCATTGCAGATTCTTCAGTCTTCCATCACAGACCCACTGGACAATGAATAGAGAGTTGCCTGGGCCACTGCAGTGAGCTTCAGACCTTGGGACTGAATTCTTCAGTCTGGGGTGTGCAGACGCCCTCTGCATGCTTCCGCATCTGACTCTGCAGCTGACTGCTGTAAGACAATCTTGTAATTCCTTATGCATTATATATCTTGTGATAATATCTGTTCCTTATATTATATGTTTCTCTAAGTAAAACCCTAACTAATACAAACCCTGAGGTGGCTTTCAAGCCAATCACACTGACAATTAAACGTAAAAACACAGGGTATTAGTAGAACGCTGGTGAAGGGACTGTAAAGTACTTTTAGAACTAGATGGATCACAGAAAAGCATGGATCCACATAAATCTTGATCCACAGAGGAGGTAGGAGGATTCTCTTCTGGGAGCATGAGATTGGCCCTGCTAACATTAAGTTCACTTAGAACTGGAGACTTCATTATCTGGATATTTACACTGAACTCAGGGAGAGCAATTTTTATTTTAACAGAGTTCTTGGTTTAATGGAAAAAAGGAGTGGTGATTTTGTTGTGAGTAATATTTAGAGGTATATGCATTATTGCTTGTCTTAAATCTATTGCCAGAAAGCATGAGCCAGAATTCTGGCTTGGTCATGGACTGCTGGGACCATTCAGACAGCTCCCTTCTTTCAGCTTCAACTTTTCAAAATGAGAGGGAGTTGACCCAGTTGATTCCTCAAGTTAAGGTTTGGGGTATGGTCCAAACTGAGTCATGATGGGGTGCTGCTTTTTCATATCAGAAAGTAGATTTTCATATAATATCTTGGCTGAAGCCAGGGCTCCTTCTTCCCATCTTAGGCTCCTTCAACTTTACTGTTCGGCCTTCTAATATAATTCTCTTATTTTTAGATTAAAAGTGAGCTCTCTGTTCTTGCCTGCTTGTATTTTCTTTTATTGCCCTAGGTTTATTCTATGTGGTAGCTCTGTCCCAAGCATCTAGGTGAGGTGGAGACCCTTGAGGAGGTGTTTCTGCCTCTGCAGATATGGGTTTATGCAGACTTGATCCCTGTGTGGAAAGTTGTCCTCTTTCTTCCAGAAGTGTGTAGAAGACATGTGCTGGGGCAAAAAAATTCTGAAAATAACTTCATCCTAAGTTTGGTCAAATCTATTTCATGCCTCCCAGCCAAACAAGAGAGTATTTTTTTTCTCTTGTTATTAAAGAGGAAATAAAACAGAACAAACTATAAAGCAAAAAATAGGCAACAGAAACCAGACTAACCTTTGCAATCTGACATGACATGCCCAGCAGGAGTTTGGAAATGGCCCAGTGCCCATGACAAAATATCAGGGCCAGGCCCTCAGTAACAAGCTAGTGAGGGAGGCTGGGTAAGGTCTCACATGAGACCCAGAAAGTAAGGTGCTATTGTTTGCCACAAGATTTCTTGGTGAATGCACAACTCATGTCCAGAGTTACATTAGGGGCCACTTGCTCACTCAGGCCTTCATCAGCCCAATGTGAATCCATGGATATACTCTGTCATTATATTAATTTGCTTAACATCATTAAAAAAGTGCAACTTTTAAATCAGACACACAAGTCTAGATGAACTCATAAAATGGGAGCTTATATAATAATAATGATACTTGATTTACAGATGGATTTAAGACTTTAATAATAAAATATATGAGAAAATTCCTTGAAACTTTGTGGTTACAAAACAAAATAGAGTAAAATTATTCAGCATCATTAAAATATCTTAAAAACCTGAACAGCATTGTTGAGAACAATTAGCATTTAGTTAAGCAAGGCCCATGACAGACTTAGACAGTAAGACGTCTTAGAATTCACTAGCCAGATTTTGACATTAGGTTAATAGAAAATCCATGAGAGGAAGACACAGAATCAGACTGATTTGCTATCAGTCACCAAGTGCATTGAGGAGTGGCTTCTATTAAGCTGAGTCCAAGCACCAGTGTTTGACCTGTGAACAAGAGAAAGTTACTAAACTGATGGGAAAGGAGAGGAAGACAGTATGCTGGCAGCTCTAAGGAGGATGGAGAGACAGGACGGCCTGCTTGCACTGTCTCTTCATGCACAGGTATTGACCCAGCAGGTGCAAAGCATCAGAAACTGTCTTTAAGCTATTCTACAAGCAATGTGTGCATTCATGAGCACTGAAAAACTTAGGATCCAAATAGATCCCTGCAGGGGCCTAAGCAGCTACAATCTGAGGGGCTTAGGGAGACTTGCCAAGAAGGGAACACAGGAAATAGTCCCTAAAGTAGGGTCTTTCAGAAGCGGGTTATAAATATATTTAAGCACATAAAGGAGAAAAACTGCACGTTTTTGGAACTTTCCTTTTGACACATGTATTAGGCCCAAGTGTACATTTCTTACTGTGATGTGAGGTCAAAAAATTTCAGTCTTAGGGGATGAGTACAACTTGGACATATCTCAGAGTTTGACCCCCACCACAGCCCCAGCTGTTTCATTTATGAGTTACCCTTCCATTATTATGTTACTTTTCTTCCCTTTCCAACTCTAATTTGATCAGCTAGGCTGAGTTTCATCTTTCCATCCTACTTTGCCCCCCCCCCCCCATCCTCCTATCCTAATAGGCTCCCCTGGGACACTGTGTTCACGCATTCTGCAGGACTGACTGAATTACTCGGGGCTTGTTTTTAATTACTTGCCACACCTATCCCAATGATGATATCTTAGGTTCCAGAAGCTTATAAAGTTTGTGTCTTATTCAGTTCTGCCTTTATAGGTAGTGTAGTCATATAGTGCTCTATTTAGTATTTAGAAGGGGCCCACCCATGCTTATTATGCTTCACTGTCACAGTTTTTTTTTTTTTTTGTCTTTTTGAGACAGGGTCTTGCTGTACAGTTCAGGCTGGCCTTGAGCTCAGTTTTGTAGCCCAGGCTGGTCTCGAACTCTCACCGATCCTCCTGCCTCAGGCTCCCGAGTGCTGGGATTACAGGCGTGCACCACCACACCCGGCACTGTCACAGTTTTAAAATTCTTAATAATTAAAAAAGAGCTTAGATTTTCATTTTGCACTGCATGTATAAATTATATAGCTGCTCTTCTATATCCTAAATATAATGTCTTAGTAATTTTCTCATGATTAGTACAAAATGTGTGACACTCATAACTCACAGGAGGAGTTTATTGTGATTCACAATTTTCAGAGGATTCAATCCATAGTCATCTGACTCCAAGGCCAAAGAACATGGTAGAAGTGTCAAGCAATGAAAGCCACTTCTGTCAAGGTGACCAGGAAGCAGAGAGAGAGAGAGAGAGGAGGAGGAGGAGGAGGAGGAGGAGGAGGAAGAGGAACCAGGGAGGGAGATAAACTCTTCCAGGTAATGCCTGAGTGACTTGCCTCTTCTGACTTGGCTTTACCTCCTAACAGCACACACAGCAGTTAATTAATTAGTGTCTCCATGATCCAATCACCTTCCAAGAGTTCCACTTTTGAGGATATTCATTGGCCTTTTAAGAGACAACCTAAATCTGAACCATAACATTTGAGCAAACCTAAGCTTAATCAACAGAGTAAACAGCCACAAAACAGAGGACAAAGATGAGTTAATGAGCATACTAAGACTTCTCCTTTATTGAGAACATTATTATGTTGGTCCTGAGATAACTGTGGTGATGTATATTATACCACCTAAATGTCTGCAGAATTAAGGACAGGAAGCACTGGGGTAAAGAGTGGTATGTGGATAAAAACAGGAGCTGTGGAAACACAGGGTTGAGTGTACAAGGGAAATGGGAAAGAAGGTTGTTTTCAGTGTAATAGAAAAGTCTTGAAGGGATGATACATCTGGAAAGTAGGCTGAGACCACATAGTAGAAGGAGGGCTGAGGAGTTTGTCTTTATTATGATGATAATGGAAGGCCAAAGAAGCATTTTTAAGTAACTAAAGTCTGGCCTGGAGGAAAGTTTTTAGCTGCTTAATACCTATTCAGCTCTGGAAGAGTATATGGAAAATCTATTTCTCTTTCAGGAATGGAAATTTCCACTAACTGTGAAGTTAGTGTTAGACTATATTTAATGTGTTTCTCCATACATGTGTGCAAATTAAATGTCACCGGTCAAACCTATTCTGAAAATCAAATATTTTAAATACACTAGCAGAGACAATTATTTTAACCGATCCTTTTTTTTTTTTTTAGACATATAATCAATTTGATTTATAATTTTGGTATTTTTCAAGCGTGGTAGACTCATTCTTGGTTAGGAAAAAATTGAAGACAGAAAAAAAATTAGATTATCTGTGAAATATAAATGTTTTTTTTTTTTTTTTTCAGAAAAGAGATAAGGCAGATATTGCCGTTAGCATGTTAATGTTGGAAAAACAGTGTCAGAGCATTTTCAGATACGAAGAGGTGTGTCTAGAATAGAGATCATCAAATACGAGATGCAACTGAATAACTTAGTGAAAAGTGAACTGTACAGATATCTGGGACAACTCCTGGTAGAAATAAGTGACCTGGAGTATTTGAGGCCTCATCTAGCCTGTTACTCCTCCTGCAAGTAACAAAGCCAATGCACAGAGCAACATCCGCTTGTTTTAGGGTCATAGAGGAGACAGGGAAATAGTGCAGTGGCATAACTGCCTTCTTGCCAAGGACAAGGTTTTGAGTTTAATCCCTGGTACTGCAAAAAAAAAAAAAAAAAAAAAAAAAAAAAAAAAAAAAAAAAAAAAAAAAAAAAAAAAAAGAGCTCATGGCTCAGAACCAGTGGATCAGGCCAGAACTAGGACTCAGTTCATGCTGGTTACACCAAATTCTCAAGAGTGCTTGTTAAGTTCCAGTTTTATCCAAAGCAGACACAATTTTCAGCGATTAATGCTGCCAGTGGCTAAATATTGTATTAGAATAAGCAAATTCAAGCCTGTAAATCTGTACGTTGTGTGTTTGTTCTGTTTTCTCCAAAAGGGATAAACTGGTCCTAGATATTCAACCAGTACCTACCTAGTAATTTATATCTCTCTCCATCTAAACATTCTGTGTATCAAAGAGCTAACTAGAGATCAGAATAATTTGTCTTTGCTTCCTGTCACTAGCTAAGTAAATAAAAAATGGAGAAAAAATAGAACCACAACAAATGTCATTTGCTTAAAATGAACTAGGTTTCACTGTGGCTCTGTGAGATAAGAAAAAGTATTTCAGGCCGTTGCTTTGGTGATAAATCATGCACAGGAGATTAAAGTTTAGGAGAGACAGGATTGGGAGAAGGTGCAGGGATTCTTTTCCTGAGGAAGAGACTTCATTCCTGACCTTGATAGGTTGGATAGAACTCCTTTAAAAAATGTTTGATGGATTCAAATTAAAGCACAGGGCTGAGGAGATAGCTCTGTGACACAAATGCCTGCGGGGCAAGTGCAAGGTCATGAGTCCTGAAAACAAAAAAAAAAGAAAAAGTCAAATTAAAGCACAATTCTTGAATATTTAAAGTGTGCCAATGCTTGTGCCAAAATTGAGGGTATAGGTCATAAAGAGGTGCAAGGAAAAGCTCAAGTATAGTAGTGAAAGACAGAGTCCTAACCAGACAGACACGACGTACTGTGTGAAGATAAACTTCACCCTTGTCTGTTATTATAATAAAGAGGAAAAATATGTTCCCAGCACTGGGCATCTTTGAAGCCTTCCAGAAAGAAGTTAGGACTTTATGATGTGGGGATAGAAGGAGGACAGGAGAATATTTAAGGGCAAATGTGTTGCAGACTCAATAGTAGAACTCACGAAGGCATGGAGGGGCTTAGGAAGCCTTGTGTGTTTCTTGTCCATTTTTTCCTATGACGTCTTAATCTACTTTGTATTGCTATAACAGAATGATAGGCTGGGTCCTTATGTAGAAGTGAGCTTTATTTTGGATCACATTTATGGAGCAGAAAAGACTAGGAGTGCAGTCCCAGCATCTGCCAATTGTGAGGTGAAGGACCACATCATGTTTCACCATATTAGGGCAAAGAAATAGAAACAGGAAGTGAGTGTGTCAGGAGGGAATGTGTGAATGTGTGTGTGTGTGTGTGTGTGTGTGTGTGTGTGTGAGAGAGAGAGAGAGAGAGAGAGAGAGAGAGAGAGAGAGAGAGAGAGAGAGGGTTAACCCACTTCCATGAGGCCTAACTTATTCTTGGGCAACATAATCCATTCTTGGAGAATGTGATCCCAATCTCTTTAGAAACACATAAACCCATTCATCACGATGGTAAGGTAGTGTGTTAACTTGATTTGCTTTGGGATCTTCCCAGATGATTGGTGGGGCACTTCTGGCTGTGTCCGGGTGGCAATGGAGATGTGACCTTGGAGTCTATATCTGGCATCTCGCTGTTTCCTCTCAGGCACTGATGCCCTACTCTGCTTTTAGTTACTGTGAACTAAATGGTTTTGCTCTTCTGTGATATTTCTGTTTTGAAGTTAGCCCCCCCCCCCATGGACTGAATTCCCTGAAGGCATACCCCAAATTCAGTCTCTCCCCTTTGAAGTTGTGGGTGTCAGGTTTTGTGTCTCTCCAGCAGGACAAATGATTAATACAAGGACCAAGTTTATAGTACATGAACTTTTGTGAGACAAACAGCACTCCAACCACAGCATGTGATAAGCCAAAATGATCCCTGACCAGTAATGCTAAAAACTTTAAAGTAAGATTTGTTAGAAGACTGCATATTTAAAATACAATTATAGCAAATACAAGAACAAGGGAGAGTGAGAAAACTCTGTGGACTAAGAACTTGCTTAGGCAAGCACAGTGACCCAAGTTCAATTCCTGGCACTACTTGCCGCACTTGCCCTACTCAGTGTGCTCTGAGCCGATCACCAAGTCCAGATGTGGTGGTGCATGCCTGTATTCCCTGGGCTGGGGAAGCTGAAAACTGAAGGGTCACTATGAGTCAGAGCTGTGTTGTGAGACCCTGTACCAAACACATAAATTTAAAAAAGAAAATACAAGAACAGGAGTAAAGAGATTGATCTCCAGACCTGACCATTATTGTTTATGTGATCTTGACAAGTCATGAATCTCATTTTCTTACCAATTAGAAATAATTGTGCCAGCACTCGGGAGGCTGAGGCAGGAGGATTGGTGTGAGTTCGAGACCAGCCTGGGCTACAAAAGTGAGCTCAAGGCCAGCCTCAACTGCATAGCAAGACCCTGTCTCAAAAAAAAAGACAAAAAAAAAAAAAAAAAAAAAAAAAAAAAAAAAAAAAAAAAAAAAGAAATAATTGTGCCTTCCTGCATCACAGACTCCTTTTATTATTTGTTGTCAACAAACTACCAAGTGCAATACAAATTAATAGATTTTACATAAGCCCACACACGTGAGCACACAATTGCATAGTTCACTAAACAGAAAATAGATTGATTCATTCTTATGCCTTGAATGCTTTTCTAATGAATATAGATGTCTTCCATTCTGCAGCTCAAATGGTCAATAAAAGCATAAATAAAAGCTGTATTTTGTTGCTTAAGTCATTTCGATTGGGCCTGTTCTCCTATCAATGTCCAAACTTTTGAACGTGATATATAAGACTCCTCAGATCGGTCTGGCTTACTATTTTTAGTTGTGCATCTCACAATCTATCTGCTGTATGCTTTAGCAATACTGAAGAATCCAAGATATGCTCTGTCTGCTCTTTGTTCTTCTTCACCTTTGTCTCAACTCACTTCTGGCTAGGACAGATTCATCTTTTGTTTGCTTTGGGGAGCATTCCCAAATGCACAGATTGCCTGAAACAACCTTTAAAGTTCCTACTGAGTATCAAGGAATTCCATCTTACATCTTCCTTTTTGTCTGTGACAGCTTGGATAACACCCTTGGGCTAGTTAGTAAGACTAACCTCTGATGCAAAATTTAATATGCTTCCTCTTTTGCCTTTTATGTAAAAACATTTTTTTCCATTTCACAGATGGTGAAAGTTTTAATGTGTCTCTTACTAGGGCGATCTATTAATTATAAAACGGAAATTTTTTTGCCTAAATATTTGATACCAAATATTTGGATTCATTCAGCTATCCATAAAGCTTATTAAAAGCACAGTCATTCAGGATAAACTGAATTTTCTAGATATTACACATATTCTTCCTTTGCATTTTTAGTGAAACTCCTATGTTTAAAGGCTGCCTTGGGCTTTCTTTCTATGGAAAGGAAGTATACTGCTAAAACCCGAATTCAACTTTCAGCTCTCTACCAGCAGAACTCTGTAGCTTTCCAGATCTTGTTTTCTCCCCACTGACAAATAATCATCCTCTCACCTCTCTTATCACTTTTATTTTCCTCTCTGTTGGCCAAGTGGGGCTCCATGGTCCTGCTGCTGTTCTATGGAGAACTCCAACAGACAGACCCATTTGCAAAGGGCCTACAGAGCAGCGGTTCTCAAACTTTGGGTGGCAACCCCAGCGGGGGTCAAATGACCAAAACACAGGAGTCACCTAAAGCCATCGGAAAATACATATTTTCAATGACTTTAGCCACTGAGAAGTTGCGCTACCATCTGCAGCAGCGCTATTCATAATTTAAACACTATGTTTCAATTATGTTTGATTTGTAGCAATGACAATACATAATGCATATCAGGTATTTACATTCCAAATCGTAACTGTAGCAAAATTACAGTTTTGAAATAGCCACCAAAATTATTTTTTGGTTTGGGGGTCACCACAACATGAGGAACTGTATTGCGGGGTCACAGCATTAGAAAGGTTGAGAACCACTGTGTGTATTCCTCTATAGTATAGAGGAATACTTGTGTGGCTGGCTTTGCTTACTTTTCTGGGGCAAGAGACTGGGCGAGAGAGGAATGATTAATTCAGCCCCAAGTCCTTGAGAAGATTATCAAAGGGAAGTCCCTAGGCATATCCAGAAGCACCAGATCTGAATTTCATTGTATCAAATCATCTGGAGGAACCAGTATGAATTCCTATTTCCTACCTCATCAGTAGACATTCTAATCCTGAGCCTCCATGGAGAGAGTGCTTGTGAATAAAGCACAGAAATAATTGCCGAAGCTAAGGAAAGACTTGATCTATCTTCTGTTTTCCTGAATGCCTCACAGTGCAAAAATCTTGTGGTGATAAAGGGGTGGGGAGTGGCAGGCAGGCAAAGATGGTGAGAGAGGAATTGCTTACCTAATTTAAAGCTTGATGAAATTCTCTGTTTGGCTTTGTTTTAAATCTTCAGAAGAAAGAGGGTCTTCTAACTTCCACACATTTTTGCCACAGGCCTATGCCAATGATCAGCATTGGTGTTCTGTGTATATGTATTTGTATCTATTGTTAACTCTTTAGAAAACACACAATCTTACATGCTCCATGGCAGGGTAGCCACAGTGTGCACAGATGTGTTGTAGGAAGACTTCTGAAATGTAACTTTTCAAATGTCCATTCTTCTGATGAGTCTCAATAGTATTCTGACTCATAGCCTTTGCTCCTACCTTAATGGCCTCTCCCACCCTGACCACATACAGAGAGAACCTATTCTCAAGCAATTTGTCTCCCTCCTGGCTCTGTTCTGCCTTCTTCAGAACAAGATAACTATGCCCCCTCTGCCTGCCCTCAGTGGCTTCTCAATTATGGGCCCTTTATAGACAGACTCTGATTTACAAATTAGCCCAGAGCTCACCAGCCTGCTTGAGTGAGTCTAAGATGTTTTGTGAAATCTTCTTGCTGCTCCGCAGTATTATTGTTGATGCAACGTTGGGCTTTGAGGTCAAATGTAAATTACTTATAAGCTCTGGGTTTTCAATTTGTTTAACTGTAATTAGGTTGTTGGGATTAGTTAAGTAGGGCTTTTCTTTCTCTTTGTGTTGGGCTGGGCGAGTGGGTCAAAGGGGTATGCTAAAAGTGGTGCTGGGACTCCTAGGGACTCTGCAGAGCTCTGTCTGAAAAGATCAGCACGGAAAGGGTAGAATGATTAGTGTGATCCCAGCTCTTGAGAAGCAATAAGAAGAAGCGAAATTATAGCTGTGGTAAGGAGCCAACAAGATAGTTTGCTACATGGAAATGTCTGGGGAACTTTCAGTCAAATGCTCTTTTATAATACCATGTTTGTTTATGATGTTATCCTCAAAAGCAGACTTACACAAGGCAATTATAAGAAAGCAGTTGAAATTTAGGAGATGAGTCTATGGCCAGAATGCAGTGGAGTACTTGACTCAATTATGTATTTTAAAGTAATGGGTAGATTTTCTGCATTTGGATAGCATAGGTTCTTGAAGGCAGATTTCTCCGAGTGAAACTCAGGGCTATCCCGATTTCTTTGAGGTCGGAATCTAATGATCAATTCTTCAGGCTAGCCTGGAAGAATGGCACTTGGGAAAGGCCCTGTAATAGGAAAGAGCAGAGCTGAACTGTGGAGTTGGCAGCTCTTTCCCCAAGCTTGAAGTCCTAAAAATATTTATTGCAAGCATCTTTAGTTGTGCCATAGTGGCTACGCTGATGTCCTAAATCAATTCAAATTGTTAACCTGTCAGTCAATTGGACTTAAGGGACGAGCCAGAGGTTGCATGATGCTAGATCTGGTGAATAAAGAGTGGCTCAGATTTTTGGATTCAATAATCAAAATGGATAATTATAGCATTGGTGTAAATGGTGAAAGATGTAGGGCCAGCCAAATAGTTCAGTGGATTAAAGCATCTGCAAGCAGGCTCAGGGTCAGGAGTTTGATCCCTGGGCCTGCTGTGCTGGCCTCCCCCCGCCTCTCACCCTGTGGGGTGTGCTGAGATGGCAATTGAACCTGAGCATGGTGGAATGTGCCTGTAATCCTAGTTCTTGGGAGGCTGTAAACAGAAGGATCACTATGAGTCCAATCTAGTGGTGAGACCCTGAACTTCCTGTAGATCCTTCCCTAAAAAAAAAAAAAAGGAAAGATGTGAGAAAAGACATATTTTTCTAGGATGAATAGAGTTTAGCAAGGACATTTAGAGTTTATTTTGCTTTGTTATGCTTTTAGATATTATTATACATATAAGACAAGTGGCAAGTCTATAAAATGGTAATCATGGGCAATATTCATTCAAAATGTCAATGTCAAATTTGCTCTAAAATATAATTCTAGATGATTAAACACTTATGTGTAAAATGGAACTTTTGGATATATCCATCACATTTTGTTGTTTTGTGGTGCTGGGGAACAAATTCAGAGCATTACATGTCCCAGGTAAATGTTCTACCAGCAAGATGTAGCCCCTGACCACATTTTGGTGGGCATCTTTACAAAATTATGATCTGGCACTTAGAGAGGTTGGTAGCAAATAATTCTTGTTGGCAGTGGCTCTGTAACATGACATGCTATCAGTTGGGAATTTATTCTAATATCTAGATATGGTGGTGTAGGATTTTGCAAGCATCTTCTTTTAAGTTTATCTAGGTTTTTATCTTCATGTACATAACATTTCCATCTTCCAGGAACAGGAAGAAAAGTTATGTGTGCTGACGTTCATGTTGCCTAAGTATTAAGTGACCCACTTTATCCTAGCCTGGAAATCTACCTACCTTTTCCAAGTTAATTTTTTTTTTTTTAATGAAATAGAAGAGTTGTACATTCAAAGAAATGAACCTAAATAACTTTTGAGAACACAACCTGCTACCAAGACAGAAACTGCTTGTACTTCTTTGCTACTTCTTTTTAATTCAATTTCCAGGTAAAAGGAGGTTTAGGGAAGGAGGCTGTGATGAAAGGACTCATCTGTGTACACAGACGGGATTTTGATTGGAATGTGAATTTAGATAGAGGACTAGAACTTGATGTGACTTGGGTTCTCAGGAATGAGGATAACAGCTGTGTTGGAGATTTTGGAAGTGAGAGGCCCTTTATATCTGCACACTGAAAAAAAAAAACTGCACACAGGCCAAAGTTTCCATTCATGGTGTATTCTAGAAAAATATAGCTCCTGAAGTTGTATAATATAGACATCGAGGAATATGCCCAATGCCATTATACAACCAGCACATACTGAAGTATCATGCTAAGGACATGAGATTTAGAATTAGACAAGCCCAGGTCTTAGTCATACTTGATATATATTAGTCCTACATCCCTGTCTACTCAAGAAAATTATACTTAGATGAGTTTCAGTTTCCTTCTTTCAGTAAGACAAAGATGATAAAGCCGATCTCGTTGTTTGTTTGTTGATTTACTCATTCATTCATTCATTCATTCATTCAACAAATACTTTTGAGCATCTACTGTGCACCAGGCATACATTAGAGGCTAGAAATCAAGGCAGGCAGGGTTTCTTTTACTATGGATTCAATGCAGGATATAAACACATACACAGTTGCCATAAGAGGGAACAATTTCTCTCTTGGATGGAAGGAGTTTGGCAGCAATATGTGTCATATAGGCTTGGAGTGTGAGATTCTAGAAAGGCCACCTAGAGATATGAAAGATTTGGCCAACTAAAGTATAGAAGTCTGAAGTCCCTGCCTTTTATGTCTTCTGTTTCACTTGTTTTTACTCCAGATTTAAAGGTTTATACAAGATCAAACATTAGATAATAGCTGGAGATGTTTTTGTTTGCCACGGATGGGGGCAGAGAAAAAAAAAAAAAACCAAAAAAAAAAAACACCACTGCTAGTCAATGGGTAGTGATGCTGGTAAACATACTGCAATGAACAGGGCAGTCTGACAGCGAAAGCTGTCCTGATCCAGATGTCCACCTGGCCGAGCTCAGGGCGTCTGCTTCACAGACTCTCTCACTCAAGGTCCTGCTACTTGGTTTCACCTGTGCCTGAGACATTTTCATGAGGATGTTACACAATCATGGGATTTTGGAACTAAATGCAACCTATGTTTTCTCTTTTCATCAGTGATAGTAATGAAGATTTATACAGTGACCCAGTTGTCTGATGACATTGACTCTCCAGAGTGACCTAGATTATGCTTATTTTATTCATAGGCTGCCAGATCTGTGGCCCTTTTCCCAGATTTCTGTGAATATTCAGGGGATTATTTATTTATTTATTTGTTTGTTTGTTTATTTTCATTTTCAGAAGACAAAGGCTTTACTATATAAGATACAAATACATGTCGCATCTGACTTGCAGTAGTTCAGTCTATGACATTTAGTTTACAGTGGTGCCAAACTAAACACACAATCTGTGTTTGACTCTCAGTAAAGTACTTAGTAAGTTACATAATGTATTCAACACTATGTCAAAATCAGGCTGCCTAATTATAAGTTACTATAACTGTTCTGATCATGTTTACAGTGGGCTAGGCTCAGGTATTATGTTCTGTGGGATGTTTAAACATTTCCAACTTCTGATAGTTTCAAATTGCCTAGGGGTACAACCCACTCTAAGAACAATATGTGCTCATTATTATCTAGTTACATTATCTGAATTCTATCATAAAATATTCAACTCTCAGTAAAAAAAAGATTTTTCATAAGGAAGAATTTTCATTTCTTAATTTAATTAAATCCTTTAAAAGAATTAAAGAGAACTATAATGTGAAATTCTCTCTAAACAAACAAAAATACTTAATGTTGAAGTGTAGTTTCTCCTTTATATATTTTAACTACATTTACAAAAGTACAGTATTTGTCCAATGTCTAAGATATTTTAAATATTGTTAAATAAACCACTTAAATGAAAACTAATATGTCATCAAAAACATAAGCAATTGTCCCATGACTATGGAAAGTCAAATTTCAGGGATGGAATAAAGTCATCTAAATTTTCTGAGCAAATATTCAGGGGTTTAAACTCACATATCTCTTTCTACTGTCTGCCTTATTATCCAGTAGTCCTGGGCTGCTTTGCTAATTTGACACAAAGGTAAGTCTCTGAACACATCACCAACACGCACTGACATCTTCATGCTTTATGGAAGATGTCTAAAGAGTCATAGAGGGGTCCATTGCACTGAGTAGTCCTCATTCTCTTTCCCATCTCTGTGTCTACTCTATTCCTTTTGGACTAATTCTCCAAAAATTCCAGATCCTTCTTCTTCTAGTAGAAAGACAATCCCTTCTTCATTTACAGTTTTGGTGTCCATGGATCCTGAAGACCTAGCCATGTTTGGGAGTATTAAAATTTACCCAAAACTTTCTGATATATAAACATCTCTTTGTTCTGAAAATGTGTGCAAATGTTTTTCTACTTACAACAGTCTGACTTGTGATTCTTTGACTTTACAATAGTGGGAAAGCAACAGACATTTGGTAGAAATTGTATATTGAATTTTGAATTTTGGTCTTTTTCCAGGCTAGTGATATACACCCTCTCCATGCTGGACAGCTGTAGCAGCCAGGGCTCCCAGCCACCATATGATCATGAGTATAATCGCAATCCACAGCTAAGCTATTGATGGTCAGAAGTTGGATATATTCCATGTATTTACTCCTTGTGATATTTTCAAGTTAGGATGAGCTTATTGAGATGTAATGCTATTCCACGTTGTGGAGTATCTGTGTTTTTGAATTAATTTAAACCTCGCTTGTAAGACATTTTGATGTTATGAGAAAAAATATTTAATAATTAAGGTACAGATTCATTTACACAAAACAGATATAATATCTCTGAGGTACAGTGTTTGCTTCATATACGTGAGGCCCGATATTCAACTCCCAGCCTGCAATAGAAAACAAAAGCAAAAACAAATCAGAGTAAGCTACATAACAGTTTGTCTCTCTTGCTCTTAAGCATCTAAGCTAATATGGAAGTCTATTCTGGGAAAAACACAAACCTGAGCTTATCTGTACAGCTCACAGGGGTTCTTCACCACATTCCGATTCCGTGCAAGGAAGCAAGACAGGAGGCTGAAAGCACGTCCTTGGCTTCTAGGTAGATCCTGGAAGTTGCCCCATCACCTTCACCTCCATGTCTGCACCCAGAGCTTAGTCATGCAGCCACACCTGGCTGACGCAGTTGGAGAGGACTGTGTCTGTTCTGCGTGGCCCTGTGTGTAGCTAAGAGTCAAGAGTTTTTTTTTTTTTTTTTTTCATAGAATAGGAGGAGGATAGAAGTAGTGAGATAAGTTGCCATGACTATATCAGCGGAGCTTATTTTCAGAAAAAAAGTATCAGGCTCAGAAGACTACAATAGGTAGGTCTTTATCTTCTTTACTTTTTTTCTCTGTCTCTTGTTGCTTTCTAACATTTTTGCTTTGGTTACTTTTCTCACATGAGTTAGGCAAAATACCTGACACTCAAGGTTAAGGGGGGAAAGGTTTATTTAGCTCCCAGTT
This sequence comes from Myocastor coypus, assembly GCA_004027025.1. NCBI lineage: Eukaryota > Metazoa > Chordata > Mammalia > Rodentia > Myocastoridae > Myocastor > Myocastor coypus. Next base: position 37,650 of record PVJA010007013.1, read on the forward strand.
TGTGACAGTTTCAGTCCATGTTCATCTGGTTCCAAGGCAGAATAGCAGATGGCAGAGGGCAACCATTCATAGTGACAGAAAACAGCAAAATCAAGGACAAAAAAGGAGAGGAAAAAAAGCAAGCCTCTTTTCTTCACTTATGTTGTATACAGGCCTTCCACTCCAGGGCAGGTGCAGCACTCATACACATGATCCCAAGATTTGACCAAGAATCAAAAAAAAACAAAACAAACAAACAAACAAAAAAGAAACAAAAACAAAACAACAACAACAACAACAAAAAAAACCTCCTGAAGCTCACCCTACATGAGGCTTTGGGGGACATCTAGACACAAACCATATCACAGTTGGTCCCTATTCTTTTGCCACATGTTTAGACTCTTCTTATGTAAAGACTATAATATCCAAGACAGCTCCTATTAGCTCCCTAAATGAAACTGTACAGTGTCTTTCCCTGAATTACTCTCTGGGTCAAACTCTACCTTGAGCCAAACCCTTTTGCTAGCAGTAGAGACCCCAGCTCCTGATGTCCAGTGCTTGCCTTGTCTCCTTTGCCAACATATGTTCTTGAAAACGCTGTCTTCTAGTGTTTTATTTCTTCTTTCCTACTCATGTCATACTACAGTGATGTCTATCTTCTCCGAAATGTGGTGACAATAGACTGCCACATGGGTCATCGATCTTTGTATATAAATGCATCTGCATGTGTGTTCATGGTTTGGGGACTCTTTGAAGGGGAAAGTTTGGAGTGGGAGTGAATATGTAGAAATAGGAAAGACCAAGAGAACCTTACAAAAAACTATTTTAACCTTTTGATCTTGTGGTGTTAGCGAGCACTCTTAGTTAGGATGAGGGCATCAAGAATTTATCCAATATAATAACCACTGTTGAATTCTTATTATTTTGTTTAGTGAAATTTCACATTATTTCTACTGCTCTTTTTACTATTTTTATTCTCTTCAAAAAATAAAAAAATAGAAACTTTCATATACATGAAAAAAAAGAGTAATCGGACAAACTGTTTAGTGAACCCTTGCTCAGCATTAAGATAAATCCTAATGAGATTAGAAGTTCAAGAAAAATAGGGACCTTGAACTACATATAGCAGTAGCAACAGTGACAAAATGTCAATTGGTTTGCTTTTTCCATGTTTAGAAACACTTCAGAAATAAATTATATTTTTCCAGAATTCCAAAAAGGAACACTGATTAATGAGTGAGCAGTGATTACCTAGTCACTAAAGACAGAGGTTAAAAATAGTGAGATAAAATGTGGTCAGATGTTTAAAGAAAAAGAAGAAAACCAGGAGATCCTGTCCTTTTTTCTTTCTCATTTCCTCATTTTCCACTCCCCTGCTCTCTAGCAGATACAGCCTGTGGCCTCCAGCCTTTCCAGTGCATGTTTGCTTTCTAGATGTCGAACTTCTTTCCATCAGATTCAGGTTTTGCTTTCCATGTCCACATCATCCAAACATTGTCTTGTATAATCAGATCCAAGGTCTTTGTTGAATCTATACTATGACTACTTTGTACTTAGACAGGCCATGATGATGGGCAAGGCCTGAGGAGAGCTCTGATTCCTCTAAGGCGCTCAGGGCCTCCTTAGAGCAACAGTTCAACTCTAAATGTGAACAACGATGTTTCCTACTCCTTGCTCAACCCAAAAGTCCAAGATTGGAAAAGAGGGGTTATCCTGAAAGTTGTGTCCTACCATCCAGCCCAGGCCACGAAAAATTATGCTGATTTATAGTCTTTACGGTGACTGGATCTGGTAAAAATGTGTGTGTGAGTGTTGAGGTAACAGCACTGTGTTTCTAAGCCAGGCACGGTGTCACATGTCTGCAATCCTAGCACTGAGAGGCTCAGGCAGGATCACAGCTTTAAGACTAGCCTGAGTACCTTAGAGACTTAGTGAGGCCCTGTCTTGAAAGAAGAAATAAAGGGTCTGGGAATGCAACCCGAAGCCAGGTTCAGTGTCCTGTGCTAGGGGGTAAATGAGAACTGTTTCCCTGAAATCTGTATGGCATTTTGGAAGGCCAGGGCCGGAGGCAGCATCAATCATATTGACTTTAGTTGCAGTGGCAGTGGTATCAACAGAGCCACTTCAGGGACCATGAAGGAATTACAGACAGGATGCCTCAGCAGGATGGCATATTAGCAGGTGCTGGTAGTGTGGCGGGCATGCTTGCCTTCAGGACTGGCAACTGCAGAAGGCATCACCCATGAGCCCAGGAAGCATAAAAAAGTCATGTAAGAACATAGCACCCAAGCTAACTAACTCAGAACAAATCTCAGGCTTTCTCTGAGGCCACAGTTTTTGTGCTCAGGAGTAAATTTGGTCTCAAGCTCTCTGGGTTAGAGAATATGGCTAGTTTGCAATAGACAGCCCAATATGGACCTGCAAGTAATTGTATTCTCAGTGAAAATTTATGTTTTGCAGGACCAATTTTTCTATCATAATTCAAGGATGTTTTATGGTACCTATACATTCCATCTTCCATAATTTTCATACTTGCTATATGTTGTTTGTAATTTTTTAACAGTGGAAGTCAAGGTCAAAATAAATTGAAAACATTTGCATAGTCGTATACAGCAAATAAGTCCAAGAGCTAAAATTAAAACTTCAATATCCATAAAAATTTTCCATCCCTCTCAAACTCAGTACGTCTAGCTCAAGATCACAGATATAATTAATAAAAATCAAGACATGTATCCTGGAAGAGAAGAATTTTCCATTATGTCTTATGGTTAGGAAAGCGAATATAATCAACTTTCTGTCTGCTGGCCATGTCATAAAGATTATGTCAATTTACATTCTCCCAATCTTGTGGAATGACAATTTGAACCTTGCTATTATGGCTCAAGTGTAGATGTCCCCCTGAAACCTCAGGCAGTCATAGGCAGGCCTTTTCCACAGGGGGTTGAATTTAGAGTGTGTGACAGACTTATAGTGCAGTGCTAGGATGAAGGGTACTAGGATTACAGGTGAGTGATTGCTGAATCAGTCCATTGATTGGTTTGGCGCCCTCCCAATCCCAGTTGCCTGGATACAGCCTAAGGTACGGAAAGAGGCTTGTCTTATGGCTTACTTGCTTTGCTATCTTCTGCCTGCCATGAACTCTCTTTCCTCTGCAATGCCTGCCTGTCATTCCACCCTGCCTTGGAGCCTATGGATTATGGACTGAAACCTCTACCAACTGTGAGCTAAATCAATGTTTTCCCCTTTCACTTTGGGTGTCAGGTGTTCTGTCTCAGTAATGAGAGAAAAGTAGCGTTGTCAATGAAGAAACTGATACTGAGAGAGGAGAAGTAAGCATGAAAAAAATCTCACTGAAATTCTAATCCAGTCCTTCTCACATGTGCTCCCTTTCATAAAGGGATTTCCAAGGGAAATCTCCAAGTTCAGATGTGAGAACTACTAGGTGTATCATTAACAGAGTGAGACATAAATCATATACAAAGAAAAAAGGAAAAATATGATTTAGACTGAATCGATAGGGCTAAAAATGGAGAATGAAGAAAAGAAGTTGGGCCATCTGCCATCGCTGGCCTGGGGTGAGAGGAGGCCGAGTCCTGTGGCCGTGTGGTTCTAGGCGCTGGGGCTTCTCTCTTGTCCCCTCTGCTTCAGGCTTGCCTGCTTCCTGTCCCCATGGGCTGGGAGCGGGGAAGGCCTGCCAGAATCCTGGAGGATGAGATGATTCGCAGTGCCATAAAAGATAGACATGATGGCGCAGCAGAAGAATGCAGCGGGACTGTATTTGCTGAAAGAATTTGGGACCATTCCCACGGCTCTGGAATTACTACAGTTCACAAGAATCAGAATGTCAGTAAATACTGTTTGCAAGATGAGTACAGATGAGGAAGTTAAGTCTTTTGTAAAATCTTTCATCAAATTCTGAAAAGTTATTAGGTAGCCCAGCAACTGAGAAAGACCCTGAAAAAAAAAAAAAAAAAAAAAAAAAGCGGTTTTGATTCCATCCCAGAATAGCCCAGAAGCAAAAAAGTAGCTCCAGTGGCAGTGTAAGGCCCAGAAGGGCTGAGACAAATGCTGGAGGTCCCCACGTCTCATCTTTTCCCCAAGCACCAACACTTTCTGCCTTTGTGTGTTTGATTGCTGAGGACGCTTGCTGTGTTCTCTAACTGGAAGAGGACCACATGGCAACTGGAGCATAGAAGAACGAACTGGGATTTCAGACCAAGGAAGAGATATATCAAGAAACAGGAATGCAGACATGAGATGTAAAAATAGAGTACGAAGTAAGGATGCCGAATGTTAAAGATGCAAAGAATCCCAATTTAAAGAGAAATGGACTATGTAGGGCTATTCCTCCTGACTTATTTGCTAGAGTGAGGGTAGAAGAAATGGCTAGGAATGAGCTAAAAGAGATGCAGAAAAACTTGACCAAAGAAGCCATCAGAGAGCACCAGATGGCCAAAAGAGGAGGAAGCCAGACTGACTCATTCATGTATGGTAAACGTAAAAAGAAGCGTTGTACTTACACATGCGTGCCAGCATGGAGTGCCCCAGGTTCTGGGGCTAAAACAGCATGTGGTACTGGGGATTGAATCCAGGTCCTTGCACTTGCCAGGCAGACACTGTGACTCCTGAGCTATCTCATCAGCCCAATTAAAATTGACAATTTATTTTTATTTTTTTCTTCCTTAAGTGTTCTTAACTTTTTACAGTCTCATAAATATCTAATAGAAATTATTATTCTTTGTTATTGAATACATGAACAGAAATTACTTTATTCATATTGGTCTGTACTTATAAATATTAGAAGAGAAAAGGCAATATAATTTTAGGTTTACCAAGTATAGTATGTTTCAAGTAATATTTGGCCAGCTTATCTAAATTGTGTATATTTCAACTTGTCTCTGAATTCGATTCTATTATGTTTGAAAATCTACAATAATAAAATACTATTTTGCATCTGTAACTGTCTCTTGTATATCACTGCTTGTATGTCCATAGTACTTATACTTAATAGACTTCACTTTTGGAAATACAGTTTTGGTTTTATTGTTTATTTACCTGTTTGGCTTTATAGTACCTATTAGTTTTGCAGAAACTGAAGTAGTGTGGTAGGCTTTCATGAATCCTCTCCTAGGCAAGGAATAAAGGCTTCTTTTTTCAAACTTCATTTTTATTTATTTTATGTCATGGCTGGCATACCCTGCTCTGGAATGGAGCTGGTGCAGCATGTGGCACCGGGGATCGAACCAAGGTCTGTGTGGTTGCTTAAGCTTGCCTAAGCAGGTGCTTTGGACCACTGAGCTATCTCACCGGCCTCCAAAGAATAAAAGCTTCTGATGATTTTTTTCCCTTCACAGCAAGACATCTTGAGAAGAGATATTGTAAACAGTTCATGATTTGATTTTGATTTGAAATCCATACTGATCTGCTTAATTCTTCAAGCAGAAAAATTGTATAGCTCATTAAAGCTCTGGTATTCTCATATGGAGACAGATTGAATTTATTTTTGTTCTGAGTCTTACTTGTTGGCTTTTTTCTGTTATATGATAAGATTGTGAACCAACCATGAATGTAGGCTTTAGTAAGTATTCTTAGTGAGTACGGATCTTACAATTAAGCTTTAATTTTGTTTAAATATATACCATTGGCACTCTTAGATATACGAAAAAAATAATTTTCACAGTTTCCTGGGCACCATTTCGGTAGCACATCTTAAAGACATCAGTACAAGGTCTCCAATTTATCAAGTGGGACCTGCAGAAAGACCTTTGTACATGCTCTGCATTCTCCTTTGCTCCACCCTTCTTGCTTCTTACCTAAAAATAGTAAGAATTTTGTGATGAAAGAGAAAATTTTAATGCCCCTGAGGAGGATTGCCTACCAGTACCAACCCACTACTGCTTTACTAGCTCAATTGACTAATGTCCTTCATCATTTCAAAAATAATGTGCTATTTGGAGAAGAAAAAGAGAAGTTGAGGCATTGGAAGAGGAAGTAATGGGTAGACTGTAAAGCTGAAGTTAAAGTTTGTTATGCACATATGGAATTGAACTCAAAACCTTGAACTTGCCAAGCAGGCATTGTGCTGCTGAGCTATAGCCCAGGACCAGTGTTAGGCCTTTATGATCTTGGTCTTAGGAATATCCTGTATGGTCCTTGTCACGGCTTTGTTACACAGCGTGGTGGCCTGTTAAAAGGTATTTTTGCTCTCTACAGATAGATGGAAGAAGTTGACTAGAATCTGCTTGATTGCCTGTGATGTCTTACCTCATCTTTCCAAACTGAAGGTGATGCTTGGATGCTGGCTATGTGACCTACTTGGATCTGTGCCCTTTCTATGTCTTTGCCTCTTGAGTATTCTCAGTTACTTCATGAAGTACTAGATCTTTACACCCGTTTCATAGCTGAGGGAATACAAGTTAAGAAAGCCTCAACTAAGGGCCAGCCAGTTAGCTCAGCTGAATAAAGTTCTTGCTGAGGCAGACTTAGGGGCCAGGGATTCAGTCCATGGCCTGTCGTGCCAGCCCCACTTTCGGGGCATGCTGAGAAGGTGATTGAGACTGGGTGTGGTGGTGCATGCCTGTAATCCCAGCTCTTGGGAGGCTGAAAACAGGAAAATCACTATGAGTCTGATCTATATAGTGAGACCCTGTAGATCCTGTACTAAATACATTTTTAAAAAAAGAAAAGAAAAAAGAAAGCCTCAACTGATTGAAAGACAAATGAACACTGCTGTGTAGGATTAGAATTTAAGTAGATCTGCATGACTTTTCAGGCCTTGCACTTTCAAGTACGTGCTCCTTGTTACCACTCTCCATATGGAATTAATACCAAGGTCACAGCCTCCAGAGTTTCCTCCTCAGCATATCTCTTACCTAAAACCAGGTAAGGTCTGCTGGAGAGAAGAACCAGCAGTGGCTGCTAATGTTTCTCTTGTTCCAGGTATCTGGTATCCTGTACATGTGATCACTAGATCAGGTGCTAGTTTCTCAACCTGGGCTAAGCAGTTGGCTTGCGATGTTTCAATCTCAGCTTGAGATTTCAGCAGGCTATTCTGGGTACAATGGATGGGGAGTTTCTTCAATATGACTGTAGTTTAGCAAAAGCTTCAGAAAAAGTGATAATTGTGCACAATTTACCTGCAGAGGTTTTCCTTTTATAAATGTTTGCTTTGTCCTCAGAAAAATAGGTTGGTTACTAAGAGCCAAGTATCACTGTGTAATAGCAGAGACTTTAAAATACATCAAGAGTGTGTCAAAGTTTTCCATTCCCCTAAGGCATGGGAAACAGACAAACCCCAGGGAGGTTAGATGGGAGCAGCTCAAGAGCAAGGCATGTCTTTGAAGTTCCATGCTTCATCCTAAAAATATGTGTAGTTTCCATTTCCACAGCAGACATCTGTGTTTTAAATTTAAAGTGATTCTAAAATTAGACAGAGGCACCTCGATAATCCAGGAGTTTTGTGTACTTCTCAGAACGCTATCTTCTAGCTGGAGGTCAACAAAATCCATGTGAGATACCAGACATAACATTTTTTAAACTAGATCTCTCTGTGTGGCCTTGGGTGCAGACCCATCAAGTATTATGTCTACCTGTGGTATCAGTGCCAGAGGTCACAACCCACGCAAATGTTGAGTGCAAGGACAACTGCACAAGGCAGTGATCCAGTTTGTGGACCAAATGGGCAATCAGGGCCTCTGAAACAGTTGAAAGTTGGTGCAGGGTGGTAGGTTAGGGGAGAATTTTGCGTTTATATAACCAAGACCTGACAATAGTCTAAAGCTTTAAATTTGAGTTTTAGCAAGGTTAAATACTTAAATATGTATTATAGTATTTAGAATAAAGCTGAGGTATAAGAAAAATACAACCAATGTTTAAAAGAATTTACTGTAAAAAGTTGCAATTAATCCCCTTCAGAATACTTCCTCTTACTTTGAATGCATGAATCCCATCATTATTGCAAGTTTTTGAAGCAGTTCTGGAAGTTCTCTTTCAATAATGTGTTTAGAGTTGCTCTGTTGTGACTACTCTAGGGTCAAAATCCATTCAAAACATTTATCTTTCATGGTCATTTTGACTTTGGGGAAAGGCCAGAAGTCACATAGTGCCAGATCTGGTGAATAATATGAATGAGAACACATGGTGCTATTTATAAGAGACTGCCTTTCCATTGGACGCTGCTCAAAATCTGATTTCATTGATTTTTTTTTTGGTTTCTTCTTATTAATGGTCAACAAAAAAGTAATTATTTTCAGACTACTAGATTTATTTTTGAATGTCAAATTAGGAGTATTGCAAGTTATCAAAAGGAAAAAAATATTAAGAAAATATTTTAACATTACTTATTAGGTCTAAAACCTTCAAACAAAATTCTAGTTTAAATTTTCAGAAAAATACTACTACTTAGTACAGAACCTCCAGAGTACTGAAGCAAGCATTCTGGTGCATAAAAATTGTGGCAAATAATTTCAGAAAGACCATGAAAAGACAATCAATGAACTAAAGCAATTTCTTATCTCTTACAAAAGCACCAAATTATTTCTATGCACGAGTGCAAAAGAAGTATAAAGTCAGCAAAAACACGAATATATGAAAACTTAGTTTGAATAGAAAATCGAACAGACAAAACTTAAACACTAAATAATCAAAGAATGCCAATCAAAAAGCATACTTATTCACTGATTGAATTATATACATCATAAGGAATCCTTCAAAGTCAGTACTTGTTCTCGGGCTCTGGCAGGTCAAGGAAACTTCGGTTTTTCAGCCCACTGAGCCAGGTGATTTGTGAGACTGTGGAAAAGACTCTATCAGTGTATGTCTTTTCAAGGAACCTAGGATGGAAGACTGTAACAATATTTCTCCTCCATCCTTGATGAAAACTCAATAGTTGGACCCTTACAGTTCTTTTATACTTCTTCTTTCATTAATTCTTCAATCCTTGCTAATCAGACAGCCATAATGCTAAAAAGACATTACTTTGGAATACACTTATTTCTCTAAGAAATGTATTTTAAAGGATCTCACAAATAGAGAAACTCAAGACAGTTCACAACAAAACAATATTTTGTTGACTAGAGAGTCCTGCAGCTGTAGACATGTCCTTCTTGATTGGACTAACACAATTTGGTGAGAAAAAGATGAATTAGCACTTAATAGAGTTTAATCACCATAATGTGTTCTGAATAACTGTATTCTTGTTTGGTGACCTAATTTTAAGAGACTTCATTATCAACTATAACCAACACATGCCCATATGAGAGATGAATCAGACCCAGTGGGCTGTGCTGGGCTTCCTGCCAGAAGCCCACTTCCAGCAGCTTTCCCTGTAGCATGTAAATTTTGATCTTGTGGGTAGAATCTTAAAACAAATTAATTTCCTTGATTCTTCTCTAGTCACATCCTAGGCATATATTCAGGGAATTGCCATAAATATTAATATTCAGGAAATTTTCATGAATATTCAGTGGGTGGCAAAAAGATCTTCAGATGTTATCCATGGAGCTCTCTGGGAGCTATGCTGCATCTCTGTGCAAAGTCCTTCTCCATCAGGGACACATGAAAGGAAGGATGAAGGTAGACATAAGGATAAGGCAAGCTTTTTGCTCATTCCCCGAGATGATGCTTAACTTGTTTCTTTAGGACTCTAATCCTACTCAGATGGCTGGCTGTCCTTCCTGCCGCATTGAATTAGATGTGGATTTATGTCCCTCTCAGTCAGGATACTTGATCTCCAATATTTATAGAATTTATGGAGCAGACAGCCTTGAAGCCTTTTAGGCTTCCTTGGGTAGCCATGAAGTCAGAATAAAGGGGAGAAAGCATGGCATTATGAATTATTTTGATGCTGAGATTAAACAATTTTTTACATCTTTGTCAAAAGGCTTTATTGAGGAAATTAATGCTGGCATTTGAAGCCTAGTTCTAATTAATATGGAAAGTGGATTAAGGTACTAAAAATTCTTAGTTATACTTTTAAATGTTAATTTTAACATTTGTAGTATTAAGAAGAAAATTACACTATAATCATACTATCCCAACATCCAAATAGTATCTTACTATCTGATATTTTCAGTGAATATTTAGATATAGAGAAACTTTGCTTAGATACCATTGGACAAACACAATTTTGTATCCTATTTTTTAAGTTGAAAGATAACACAATGTTTTCATTATGTATGAATGTATGTAGCGTGTTATTTGGAAGTAAATATACCCTGTGCAATTGTTAAGTCATAATGTCCTCCAGTTCCAGCCATGTTTTTACAAAAGGCAGGATTTCAATCTTTGTAGCTATATGGTACTCTTTTATGCACATACTACATTTTCTTCACGAATCCCTTGATGAGGTACTTAGGTGGGATCCATGTTTTGGCTTGAGTGAGTAGTGCTGCAGTGAACACATCTGTTCAACATACTGATCTCTGTCCCTTTAGGCACACACCCCAAAGAGGGATGGCTGGATCATGTGGTTTTTCTTTTTTTTAAATTTTTGAGGAACCTCCATATTATTTTTCGAAATCATTACAGTCCTGTATATTCTCATTAACTATGTGAGTTCTGTTTTCTCCCATTCTCACCAGCACATGTATGAAATGATTACTGACATTCTTTACAGTAATAGAAATAAAAATCTTGAAAGTTTCTGTGGGATCACAAAAGACTCTGAACAACCGAAATATTTTTAAGGAAAAAGAACAAAGTTGGAGGAAACAAACTATTCCAGAAAGGTATACAACCCAAACAGTATAGTACTGGCAAAAACAGACATGTCAGCCAATAGCAGTCCAGAGAACCCAGGAGTAAATTCATGTATTTACCACCAGATGATTTTGGATAAAGGTGTCAAGAAAACATAATGAGGAAAGGACAGGTCTTTTTTGGGGGGAGGAGGGTCTACAAGGTGTTTAGGGTCTCACTACTAGATCAGGCTTGTAGTGGTCTCCCTGCTTACAGCCTCCCAACAGCTGGGATCACAGGAGAGTGACACCATGCCCAGTCTCAATGAGCCCTTGGGGGTGGGGCCAGCCCAACAGACCGAGGGATAGAACCCCTGACCCCTGTGCCTGCTTGCAGGTGCTTTAAAGGATAGATTTTGATTTTTTTTTTCTTTAATTTATTTGGTACAGGGTCTCACTACGCAGCATGGACTCAGTGATCCTCCTATTTTAGCCTCTCCAGTGCTGGGATTACAGGCATGTGCTACCACACCTGGATCTAGTGGCTGACAGCGCAAGAGGGGGATGGGAGGTGGGGGATGGGAGCAGGGCCCTGAGGTGTTTCTTTTCTGATGCCTCCATTCTTTGCTTATTATAAATGTTTTAGGTTGAATTATATCCCCTGTCAATTTTTATGTTAGAGTCCTGATTCCTAGAAATTCAGAATGTGACTTTATTTGAAAATAGGTCATTACAAATAAAATTAGTTAAGTAAAGATCAGATCATTAGCTTGGGCCTGTACAGGATGACTGCTGTATCAATGAAAGAATAATCATGAGTAAAGGAGACTGTCATATCAGGAAGGCTGTGTGAAGACACAGGGAAAAGATGGCCACCTATGTGTCAGAAAGAGCACTGGGACTCCATCCTTGCCTGACAGCCCTCATGAGCAAACAGCCCTGATGATATCTTGATTTCAAATTTCTGTTTCCTGAACTGTGAGACAGTAAGTAATGTCTGTCACTTCAACCTTTACATTTGTGATGCTTTGTCTCTGCAGCCCCAAAACTAGTAGAGTAAGGCTGTCTCAGTGCTGCTCTGAAGGCTACATGTCATGCTTAAACCAAAGTCCAACTTTATCAGAGTTCACAAAGCCCTGTGATGATTTATCTGACTTGTTCTGCTTTTTAGCTCTCTCCACACCAGGCATGTTAGACTATTTGTTATTTCCCCAAACTCCCAAATGGTGGCTCCTCTATCAGACCCTTTGAACCCTCTGAGCCCTCTGAGTAGGCCACCCTTCAATCACTGTGATCTGTCTGTCTGTCTATACATGTCTTAGTTACTTTGTACTCTTTGGGACAAATACCCGACACCCAAAATGAAGGAAGGAAAGATTTATTTAGCTCATAGTTACTGAAGGTTTCAGTCCATACTTGGCTGGATCCAAGGAAGAGAGGCACATGGCAGAAAGCAGCAGTTCATGGTGGTGGAACAGCAACAATGATGAAAGAGGCAACAGAACAACCAGGGGAGCAAAGAGCAACAGCACGAGTCTGTCTCTCTGTCTCTCTTTATATTACATTCACGCTCTCTGCCTCATCCTGTCCACCTTAGGCCACATCCCTAATCCTGGCAGCACTCAGACCAATAATCCATTCCATCAGTACTAAAACACATAATCCCAGTGGATCATGAGTCAAGTCTCAAACTCTAGAAGTCCCTGCCCCATGATTGCATGAGGCTTTGCGGGGACAACTAGATATAAACCATAACTTCCCATCAGCATTTATCCTATCTATCTATCTGTCTATCTATCTATCTATCTATCTATCTATCTATCTATCTATCTTCATCATTATCACCAATCTATCTTTTATCAATCATCTACTTAGCCAGCTATCTACATACATCTTCATCTATGTGTTTTCGTCTCTGACCTTATTCCATCCTCCCTTCAACTGTTACTTCCTTGTAGAGGCCTTCCTGGGGCAGCATCCTTACAAAATTTCCACATATTTAAAAAGTTCTGAAGCTGGGCGTGGTGGTGCATGCCTGTAATCCCAGCACTCGGGAGGTTGAGGCAGGAGAATCAGTGTGAGTTCAAGACCAGCCTGGGCTACAAAAGTGAGCTCAAGGCCAGCCTGAACCGCACAGAGAGACCCTGTCTCAAAAAGCCAAAAAAAAAAAAAAAAAAAAAAAAAAAAAAAAAAAAAAAAAAAGCTCTGGACCACTGCGGTACTTGTTGAAAGAATGATGAATGACGGATGGTGAATGAATGAATGGGTCATTCATGAATGAAATCCTCTAACACCTGAAAGCTTCTGTGACAAATGGAAGATTCCACAGGTGTTCTCATGTGACAGACCAAAATGCAGATACACTATAAGAAATGTGAAAAATTACCCTTAGGATATGTTATAAGCTGTCTATAAAACATACATGAATTTTGTATTTAGACTTGGGTCCCATTTCCAAGACATCTCATTATGTATGTGAAAATATTTCAAAAATTGAAAAGATCTGAAATCTAAAACACTTGTATTCCTAAACATTTCAGATAGAGGACACTCTACATATATTAATGAAAATTCCTGTATTTCAAATAAATTCTATATAGTTTAGCTTCTTTTTAAAACATTAGTTGATTTTAATGGGGAAATAACAAGAGGGTCAGCATCTTGCTCCTTTATAGGATGTGGTAATATTGAAAGGAGCTTCTCAAGTGAGTTAGGGAACAAAAAGAGAGCATACGGATCAGATGTTAGGTTTACCTGGCAGATGACCAAATGCTTATCTACATACAGATATTATATTTCCTGTGTTAAAATGTTTTGAAAGTTGAATATATATGCATTATGATTTTATATGGCTGCTCGGTTATATTTGATTTTTAATATTCTAAGAGCTTCAAAAACTAAAACCAGTTTGTTGAGTTGATCACAATCTCTGACAGGCACTGCTTCTTTTCTGAGAGGTGAAATGTTTATCTTCGACCTAAACAACTCTCCCCCATGTGTGGTATTATTCCTCTAAAATAGTCTAAGATACGCAATGCACATGAGCATTTTTTTTACACTTCTACATTTCTTCTAGTCATAGAAGATCTGTACATCTTGATATTAATCTTTCACCTATAGATGATAGTAAACCGAATGACAGGAACTGCCAGGGTACACACACACACTGATTGTTCCTGTAGAGAAATTCAAGCAGAATAAAGTGAGATTATACAGTTTAGATCAAGTAAATTTGCATCTTAACAGGAATATAAAATTTCTCTCTTTTTATGATTACTCAGCTACTTAAAGGAAAATAGCATTTCCAAATAAATAACACATCTGTGTTTTCTGTTACTTAAGCATCTTTGAATTAGCAAAACATCTTGGATCTTGGGCTTCTCCTAAAGTTCTGTGTTCTTTGGGATTCAGAATGGGCCATACTGCTTGGGGCAGCCTCATACACTGCAGGCATTGCTGGCCTGAGAATATTTTTTTTTTTTTTTTTTTTTTTTTTTTTTTTGCCTTTTTGAGACAGGGTCTCGCTATGCAGTTGAGGCTGGCCTTGAGCTCACTTTTGTAGCCCAGGCTGGTCTCGAACTCACACCGATCCTCTTGCCTCAGCCTCCCGAGTGCTGGGATTACAGGCGTGAGCCACCACGCCCGGCTGGCCTGAGAATATTAAACCCTTGGATTCTTGTGAATAATTGGACTCGGAATGGGAGTTTTCACAACCCTATTATTTCTTCTCAAATTGATAAAAGGAATGCCCGCAGAAATGGTATCGTGGAAGAGGAACTGTTCTACATCAGTGATTCTGTAGATCCTGTCAGTCTCCATCAGTTCAGGGCTGAACTACTTAAGAACCCCAGTACAATATTGGAATGAATCTAAGAGCTTCTTATATACTTAAATCACTGTCTTTGAAAGCTCATAGACCAGTGAAGGAGAAAAAGATTCCAATGAACAATGTAGATCTTTGCATTAAGTGTTACAATAGGAATGTCCCAGTGGATAAAGCATCCTAGGGAACACATAAGAGAGCCCGGGTGGCAAGGGAGATGAAATGGATAGAAGTGAGTCAGACTTGGGCAACTGGGTAGCTGGCATTGCCAAAAATGCAACCAAAGTAAGGGGAGCAGGATTTCTTCAGCACTGACAGCAGTGCACTAAGTCCAGAATACAAGGCCAGCAAGATTTATCCATGGGAATGTTTGGGAGGCAGTTAGATGGTTTTGAGGCTCAGGAATGGATCTGGGCTACAACGGCAGGTTTGTGAGCAGCCATAGTATAGGTGATAGTGGAAACTACGGATAATAGTGATAACAATAGGAGTTGTATGTACATGGGGTTATTAAATAGCTGCGAATGAGTGTGTGGCAATAACAGTGGAGCAAAGTAGATACCTGAAGAGTAGTTTGATCTCCTAGCCCAGGAAGGTGGTGAGGATCCTGCTTCAGGTGCCCAGGAGACTCTGACTTCTTCATGCCAGTTGTTTCATCCTTACACCTTCCCTGGTTCTTTCTTCTCACTTCCATGTTCCACCGTCCACCATCTATATTGCCTGCATGCCTCTTGCTGTCTTCAGGATGCTGTTCGCATGCCTCTTGTTGCACTTTACCTGCGTGCCACACCCACAGTGTACAGTGTCTGCTTGGCTGTCTGGGATTACCTAGCAGCTAATCCCATCTCCTCCTTAGCTGGTCCTCACCACTGTAAAATTTAAGCCTACCTAATTTAGATATCCACTGATGCCTCTTTCATCTGGGAGACACAGTGCACATGTACACATGTATGTACATATAAATTTTATTTAAACTAGCAGAGACAATACTGAAAATGACTGCAATGGATTTTGGAAATGATAATCACCCTTTTTGCTTTCTCACTGTGGGGTTATATTTTCTATGGCATTTTCTCCCTCTCTGTAAAGATTGATCACAGATCAAACTGCTTTTATAAAAAGATACTGTTACGGTTTGTGTCAGGATGTTCCCCCAAAGCCTCATGCAGTTATGGTGTGGGCTTCTAGAGTTTTTGATTGATTCATGGTCCAATGCTGGAATTATGGATGTGAGTGCTGCACCTGCCCTGGAGTAGGTAGCCTGCATACACTAGAAGGGTGGGAAAGAGGCTTGCTCTTGGCTCCTTCCTGTTTGCTTTAGTTGCTTTTGCTGTTTTCCACTGCTGTGGACTATTGCTCTCTGCCCTGTGCCACTCTATCCTGGAGCTGGCCGAGTATGGACTGAAACCTAAGTAAATCTTTCTTTCCTTAATTCTAGGTGTCAGTGAGAATAAAATAATCAAGTCAGATATGATTAAAAGTATATTTTTCTCCCCAGCTACTTATTTTCAACTGTGTTATTTCTAATTCTTCCTTCAGAGTTTCCCAACAGAGTCAGGGACATGAATACATATGACATCACCAAGTAGCTCTTGAGTTAACTTTCGCATCTGCTTGTAGGCTCTTCAAACTTTGTGATTTGCATAACTTGGCCATGAGAGGAATTTGGGAAGGGTGAATGCCTTGCTTTGTGTGATGACTTGGAACTCATTTTAACTTTATGGAAGTCTTTTATATCAGCAATCATTCACATAACATTTATTCAACAATCATTTCTTGAGTATTACTATTTTTCTATGTGTGTGTATTTGTGGTATCCTCTTACACATTCACATTATTGTGTGTCCCACAATCACAACAGAGATGGGCCCAGCAACTACCTCATTTAGGAACTGAGGGAACTTAAGTAATTGTTCAGATTCATATAGCTACTTATCAGGGGCAACACTGCAATTCCCATCCCAAGTCTTTGTTCTTAGCATCTTTTCCAACAGATGGGAGACTCAGACTGAAATGACAGCCACACAGGCTTGGAGGATGATACTGAAATTCATTTTACCTCTTAAAGCCCAAATTCTGTGAATTCAGGTCACACAGCTAGAGGATGAAATTATAATGAAATGTGTGCCCTGGACTTTTATTGTAAAAATATCCTACATGTGGCCATAGATAAAAGGCAATAAAATAAAGGCAGCAAAACAAAGTGCTAGGAGGAAAAGAATGAGTAAACACATGATTTTCAACTGTCATTACTATTTTCTGGCTAAAGCAAGAGCAAAATAAAATTATAATAGGAATGCAATGAGCTGTGCTTTATTTTTCAAGGGATATTGATTTCAAATGTTCCTGTACTCAGCTCTTTGGACAATTGCTGTTTTTGAGTGTTCCAGTTGACCACTGTTGTCACCTGGCCCCCAAAACCGTGAATGAACCAATGTCCGTGAGCATGTACACTGCCATCAAGCACAATGCTGCCTTCATGGTAACAAAGGAGTGTATTTAGCTCTTGTTCGAACCTTTTCATTTTGAATAAAGTGGATGCTCAAAGCCTTGGGAGGACAAAAGTAATTACTTCAGATTTTTCAGCACAGCCTGTTTCCACCGTAGCGGAACACTGATGGTGTTTCTGGGATGCAGTGATTTCCAGCCCCTGGAACTGCTTAATTGACTAGGCTTCTCTGAAATCCTGAATACTGGTAATCTATGCTGTTTCTGCATCTTAAACACTCCTCGAAGAGTTTCGGCTCACCAAGGTAGCCCCCCAGTTCATCTTTTCTCAGGTGGGTGTGGTGCTGACACTCTCATTGCATTTTCTATGTTCTATGTTCTTTTATTCTAGGAAGGAAATTGGTCTAATTTAGAAAACTTTCACATTATTGGTGTGCAATATTTGGCCTCTGGTGCCGTTTGGTGCTTGCTAGGAAACCTCCCTGGTGATCTCAGGTCTCAGGGACACAACCTATGTTAGAGTCATTTGAGCTGGGAAAGAGATGTGCTATGTGTTCATGAGTGGTGTGGTCAATAGGTCCCTGTGATACTCTGCACCAGTTCTTCTCCAAAGCCCTGTCCAAGTCACTGCTTCCAGGCCCATACCATGTTGAGTGCTTGCTATCTTTCCCTCAAGATTGCTCTTCTGGAGCTGGGCATGGTGGCTCACGCCTATAATCCCAGCACTTGGGAGGCTGAGGCAGGAGGATTGATGTGAGTTCGAGATCAGCCTGGGCTACCAAACTGAGCTCAAGGCCAGCCTGAGCTGAACATTGAGACCCTGTCTCAAAAAGACAAAAAAAAAAAAAAAAAAGATTGCTCTTCTGTTCTGCTCTCTAATGGGAGAATTTTATATGTACTATCTTGTTGTCCTGGATCTCATTCCACAAATGGAAAACTAAGCCTAAGAGGATAGGTGTGTATTTTGTCCTGGCTCCCATCCTGTTTCTGGTTGGCCTGGTCTTACTGCTGTCAAGGCAGGGCTTGATTGCTGGTCCTCACACACAGTTACCAATGTCCCTGAATCCTAGTACCTGTGCTTCCTTTTTTGTCTGTAGGCCTGGGCATGGCAGTGATTTCTTCTTTTATCTTGACTCTGTCTAAGACCCTCCCTTTATTAAAATTTCTTAATTTCTTAAAGATCATGCGTGACACAGAGAGCTCTAAGTCAGAGACTTGAGCTTGATATTTTCTCCACCAGTTCCATCCTTGTTGGCTAAGTCTTGTGTTTAAAGTTCAGTGTTTTGGGGCTGGGGATTTGGCTCAGGGGTAGAATGCTTGCCTAGCGAGCTGGAAGCCCTGGGTTCAGTCCTCGGCACCAAAAAAAAAAAAAAAAAAGAATAAAACCTCCTGTAAAGCTCAGTGTTTTTATTTTATTTTATTTGTTTGTTTGTTTGTTTTTGGTGGCATTGGGGTTTGACCTCACGATCTTGCACTTGCTAGGCAGGCACTTGTACCATGGAGCTCTCTCCCCGGCCCCAAAATGCTCAGCATTAGAAAAGAGAACAAAGCCAACTCCATGACGTGCAACCTCAAAGGGCTTGGGTGAGTGCTCTGCTATTGCCATCTTGAAATTCTTGACCATTTTTGGCCAAGAAGTGCATTTTCATTTGCATAAGGCTCTGCAAGTTGCAGAGCCAATCCCTTGTAAAAATGTGGAACTAAGGGAAAGAACAAATTCTTAACTATGCTCTCCAAGGGAAATTCTTCACATTTCCATTCTTATTCCTCACCCCAAGAGAATTGCTAATCTAAGATCCTAAGATTGTGGTGGGAAGAGATGGGTGGAAGTCAGCCTTGTGGCTTTTGTAGAGATAAGACAAAAGCCTAATCAGCATCTCACAAAGTGGAGAGCAATAAACAAAGCCCAGGGATGCTGTAGTCTGTTACTTGGGTATTCCGGAAAGTTGGAAAGCTGTGATTCAGGAAGGCACAAAACAGCTTCTGCTACTGGCTCCCTGTTTGTTGTCTTCTCCCTTGCTTGGGATGTTAATGATTGTCTCCTCCCCTGCTTGGAATCTTTTCAATCAGCATTTATGTGAACCTAGCATTAGGCAAATGGTAGATGTTGAGATTGAGATTGTAGTCTTCCTTTACTACAGTGATTATGCATGTTTCTTAGCCCAAAATAAAACTGAGATGCTTCGTGAGCTCGGAGCTCACTTTGAGAGAGACTATAACCTCAGTGAGTCCTCTGAACCTATATTCATCGGGTCTTCTCATCGTTTCTTTCGGCACTGGCTCATCCCACCCAACAGGCTTTCTGCTTTGGTGTCCATATTTCTTTGCTGTTTTCCCCCATGACTCTTACTGTACTCTCTTCCTCTTTGTTTTTCTTCTCTTTTTCCAGTTGCAGATACTTGGAAATCTTCAGTTGGGCTGAGGAAGAAAAAGAATCCTTGATCTGCATTCGGGTAGACCATCCTCACTTTTCAGAGCTATGAGTTGAAGCTTCCAGTTCGTAGGCACTGCAGATGAGCTGACACTGCGTTTCCTTTGCTATTGTTCCCTGAGAGTTTATATTCTTCTAGAGCCTCATGAGAGAGGAATTACTAATGAGCAAATGGAGGAAAATGTGAAAGTCTCTTTCATTTCTCCTTGAGTCATTTATACCTGTGGAATATCTTGGCATGTATCCTGCAAGGCTGTGCCAGCATAGTTTGGTACTAAAATTTAAATACTTATGTTTGCAAACATAGTTTAAAATATAACAGATATAATTATGTGTGTACTTGGGTAATCTTTTTGATGTGTAGTTTTTATATTCGATAACATATCTGGAAGGTCTATGTTGCTACATGATGATCTATCTGTGTCATTTTTCCATATGAAACATATTCCATAGTTAGGAATTGAAAGGTCACTTATGAGACAGTTGCACTTTGTACTTTTTTTTCTATTACGTGCAATCATCATTATACTGAACTAAAGTGACAGCCAACTTTCCTATAGATCTGTAAATCTTTCATTCTGCACATCTTCCTAATTTATGACTTCTTATTCCACTAAATTGGCCTCTTTGAACTTTCATCTCTGTCACCTTAAAACCCAAGAAAAATATTTAGAACTCAGTTTTTCCTGTGGCAACTTGGAAAATGCTTTCAGCTGCTTTCTCTTCTCTTAATAGTGAGCGATCTGTTCCTCCTGTTCTCCTGTGCTCTAAAAGTAATATTTCTTATGGTCTGTCCCTTTGTCTGCTGGATTATGTGGAGGATAAATCTAATCTGTAAGGGCCGGCGGTATAGCTCAGCACACTAAGCTCCTGTTTAGAGAAACGCAGAGGCTAGGGATCAGTTCCCGGCTCTGTCTGCCACGCTGGCCCTGCTCTGGAGCCCGCTGAGCTGGCAATGGAGTCTGGGCCTGGTGGTAAGCACCCATAATCCTAGTACTTGGGAGGGGAAAAGGAGGATCACTATGAGTCTCAGCTGCATAGTGAAACCCTGTACAAAAAAAAAAAAAAAATCCAATCTGTATTACTCCAACATGGAGTCTTCCTTTATTGCTCAGGTGTCTTTGGGCTTGGTGAGCTTTAGCCTTACTTGGTGTGTCAAGCAACAGTGGTTGATCGTTAGTTTCACCCTCCTCACTGTTCAAATCCAGAATAATATTCCTCTTTCTTAAAAGCCCCATTAGAAGTCTTAGCAAGGACTCTAATTTGCTTCCCATGGCACCTGTTTCCATTTTTTCTATCATTGTTTCCATCTCTCTGTTTTTTTCTGTATTTTAGAAGACTTTTCTCACTTAATGTCTAGGTCTCTAATTCACTCCTATCTGTTCCGATGTTTTAAACTATTAATCTCCAATCTTTGTAAAGTTGATTTGCTATAAATATAAGGACCCCTTTACTTTTATTTGTTTTGTCTGCTGAAGGATTAATTTGGTCAGTTTGATGAACTGCATCTTTTAAAATTGGTTTATTCTATATGATTCTTTGGGTGGCTATTACTAAATAATCTTGTAATTATTTTGTAAAAAAAATTGTGTTAGTTTCCTGAAGTGTTTTTTATGATAATCTATTGCTCGTTTTGTATAAGTGCTTCTCAACCTTTCTAATGCCTTGACCTTGCAATACAGTTCCTCATGTTGCGGTGACCCCAAAACAAAAAATAATTTTGGTGGCTACTTCAAAACTGTAATTTTGCTACAGTTATGATTCGGAATGGCGTTAGGGAACCCCTGTGTTTTGGTCGTTCAACCCCCACCGGTGTCAAGTCCCACAGGTTAAGAACCACTGTAAGATAATCCCTGTTTAATCTGAGGGAATCACCATTTTCTCTAAATAGCATGGACTTTTGTTTTTTTTTTTAAATGCAAGAATTCTTTTACTTGTCTGAGAGGTGGAAGATGAGAGCTGGGAAGACAGTTACAGTAAATATGAAACATGTCATCTGCCATTATCTTCTAATGATTTACTTCCACCCAAACTCATTGGTCTCTTTCCAGTTTACCCTATTATCCTCTTGGCCTTCACAGCACTGTTCATGATGACTCATCTACCCACAGGGACATTCCTTTCTTCCATCTACTTGCCAAAATCCCATGCAACCTTTGCAAATAAGACTCACCTATTTGAAAAACTATTCTGACCAACTTTAGCTTCTTTAATTAATGTGACTCATTTAATGGTGATTGCAAATTGATTTCAAAGTCATCAATTATAATAGTTGTTATAATTCTGAGGACTTATGATGCATGCTAAGTCTTGCAGTGGCTATGTCACACATGCTGTGTCAGTTTGGCCTTTATGGTGGTGTAGGTGTTATTTCTTTCTTTTAAAGAAACAAAATGTTAAAACAACAGGTTATCTACCTCAGACATCCCTGAACTCAGTTCAGATGGATTCTCAAAGCTAGTTGCTTTGCTATGTTCTTGCATTTCCTTCATTCAATTCCCATTCTGAAGCCATACATACAGAGTCTGCCAGGGCTCCAAACCCAAAAAGGGGGGCTTTACTGTCAGCAGTGATCTCATGACTTGGAGAAAATGAGACTTCTCTCTTCTCTTCTCTTCTCTTCTCTTCTCTTCTCTTCTCTTCTCTTCTCTTCTTTTTCTTCACAAATATGATAAGTGCCTGATTCAAAGTTATTTTATGTTTTTGCAATTTGTTGGAAAGAGAGCTAGTACCAGGATCTTTGACACACTGCTCTTCCTCCTTACCAGGATAATTTTCTTCCTGCTCTGGTGAAGTGCATAGCTGAGCAGGAAGCTGTTTGTAATAGATTGGATTTAAATGGGTTTTAAAAGTATTTTTCATTTCATGCAGTCTTTTAGACAAGAGTAAAGATAATTTTCTATAAAATGCAGAGGCAGAGTAGCAGGAAGGACAAGGAACGCTTACATTCCTGTGGGCCTTGTTGTCAAGGCCCTCATGGCTTTCCTTTATGGTAAAGTTTCAATCCTGTCCTCACAACTTCAGGGCTGTAAATCAAAATGTAGCTCTCATGCCAAATCAGACATCTCAACTGCCTAAATTCCCCAAATTTAAATTGCTCAGAAGGTGCCTACAACAAACAGAGCTATAGGGACAAAACATCTCAAAACAAACAAAAAGCTGCAAATGTCAAGTAGCTGACCAATGCCCTTTCATCTATACTGTCTAATTTCCTTGACACAAACATCTGATGTGGGAACTGTTGTCTATATCTTACTGCTGTAGACCTGAGGTACTCCACGTAGTTCACATTAGATTATGCAGGTAAAAACTGACATGACTGAGAGTTACATCCAATTCCAAATCACATCTCTTTTTCAGCGTATTTACACATGTGTATGCGTGTTCAAGTGCATATATCCATACATACCTCTAATTCTGCCAGCTTTAATGTAGGATTGACTAGGTGGAGAAGTATGGACAATTATTCATTAATACTTCAATCAATATTTCTTAACATACAATTATATGCTATGTACTAATCTAGGTGCTCATGACAAGGAATGAAACAAAAATTTTCCACCACCAGAAATTTATGTCTTACTGGATAGAGATAGACAGAATACAAGTCAATGTGAAGGATAAGATAATTATAAAGTATCATGAGGAAAAGATAATAACTACTGTGAAATAAAATAAGAGGTTTATCAATTTGGGGGTTAGTATTTTGGGAGCAGGACAGGTTTCTTCATTAAGTATGATGGACAGACTAAGGTAATTCAGGGAGGAGATGCTTAAGCAAAGGATTCAAAGATGTGAGTGAGAATCTGAGGAAATACTAATGTATGACAATTCCAGACATGTCAGGAAAATAGCAAGGTGGCTCAATCAAAATACATTAGAGGTAGAACTGGAAATGATGGGCTGAAGAAAGACAGGAGAGAAAGCACGCAGAGCCGTACAGACCATTATATTGCGAACAATTTCTGTTCTTCCGACTGAGATAAAAAGCGTTTGAGAAAATGATACAGGATGAAATTTACATTTAGGAAATTATCTTAACTGTGCCATGGGGCCTACATTAAGGAAAGATGAGATAAAAGTGGAGACATCAGTTAGGAGACTATTATAGTTCATTTGTTCTCCGGAGCTGCTAGAATAAGGCTCCATCAACTTGATCACTGAAAACAACAGAAATTCATTTTGTTATAGTTCCGGAGGTGCCAAGTATAAGTCAGGGTGTCGGTCAGGCCACATTTCCTCTGTAGCTTTTGGGGGATGCTGCGCTTTGTATCTAGTTGTCCTCCCAAAGCCTCATGTCAATCATGGGGCTGTCAAGCTTGCAGCTCGAGGGGTGGGACCAAAGGACCAGGGCGGGGCTCGAGGGTCATGGCCCAGAGAGGGGAAACCATTAAACTGACAGCACGAGCTGTCAGAGCGGCCCCTGCCCCCCAAGGCAGCCGTCTCTTCCAAGGAATGGAGAGAATCATCCTGGACCCTGGGGTATAGAGTCTAGGTCTTGCTGTGTAATTCAGGCTGCTTTAAATTATGAAACCTCCAGTAAGTGTGAGTTAAATAAACCTTTTTTCCCCTAAGCTTGTGTGTCCGGTATTTGTCCCAGCAATAAGAGAAAAGTAACTAAGACAGGGGAGAGTCCCCCTTCACATCTTTTTTTTTTTAATTTATATTTATTATTTATTTATTTTTTCTTGTTTCAGAACTTTTGTTTATTTATTTATTTTTACCGCCGGCTCAGCCTGCCCTGAGGGCAGGGCTGGTGCAGCATGTGGTGCTGGGGATCGAACTGTGGTCCCTGCAGCCACCTAAGTTTTCCTAAGCAGGCGCTTTAGACCACTGAGCCATCCTGCCGAGCCCCCCCCTTCGCATCTTTGAACTCCAGGTGCTCTTCCCCTTGTGGCAACATCACTCCAGTCCCAAACTGCCTTCATATGACTGTCCTGTCCTGTGTGCTTTGATGGTATCTTTTCTTTCTGTGAGTCTATTTCTGTATTAAAATTGAACCTTTTTTTTTGGGGGGGGGGTTCAAACTCATGACTTTGCACTTGCCTGGAAGGCACTTGTGCCGTGGAGCTATCTCCCCAGCCCCCAAGATTGAAACTTCATGTGAGGATATAAGTTAAACGAATTAAGGTTTCAGCCAACTGATCACACCTTACCTTGATTTTATCTGTAATGACCCTACTTGCAAATAAGAGCTATAAACTGAGCTTTTATTGAGACTTGAATATATTTTTTATAAAAAGTTAGAGGGAAGGAGGGAGGGAGGGAAGAGGGAGGGAGGAGGGAGGGAGAGAAAGAGAGAGAGAGCCATAACATGTAACAATCTATGTAAAATGATGGAATTTAAGAATAGAGTGGTACAATAAAAGGGGCTACCATATTTTTCTGACTTTAGATCCTGATTGCAATTTGAAGATAGAACCAGGAGGAATTAGTGCTATATTAGATATAACCAGCAAAATAAAAATGACTCCAAATATTTCTACAAAAAACTGAAAGAGTAGAGATATCTGAGATTTTTTGGAAAGAGAAAAAGATTAAGAAATTCAATGATGCATTGAATTTGATATATTTATTCGAATAATCAGATGTTGAATGTCTATGCTAGAATTCAGGACAGAGGGCTAGCCTAAAGATATAAAAGCTTTACCTTTAAGATTCTTCAATATACAGAGAAAAGTTAAAGATAAGTAGCTGCTTGAGATCACTAAGGAAAAGGATATAATTAGAAAAGATGGTCCATATCTGGGACCCTGGCCCTCTCCAATGTGAAGAAGTTGGGAGAATGAAGAGGAAATGGCAAAGAAGACTGAGGAGACCAGTAGACTGAAATAAAAGCCAACAGTGAGGACGCTTAGAAGCAAGGGAAGAAAGTGTAGCAAAGAAAGGAAGGCAGTCCATTGAGTAAAACATGGCACATAGCACAGGTGAAATAAACTCTGAGAAATAGTCATTAGGCTTAGAAATAGAGATGCTCATGTGATTTTATTATATAGATCATAGATGTACCTCCAAGAGTTCTGTGTTTAGAAGTGGGGCTTCTGGAATGTGATTTGATCGTGAGAAGGCTGCATACACTGCTGACCCATCGGTAGGCTCATTACTGAAGGTGCTGCTGGGGGGCAGGGCTAGGTTGTAGAGGGCGGATTACTGGGAGCTTCGCCAGGAAAGGTGTGGCTCTGTCCCCAGTCCTTCCATTCTCTCTGCCTCCCACCCACCATGTGATGAGCGGCTTTCCTCCACTAGGCCCTTCTGCCGCTTTTCTGCCTTGTCACCAGTTGTGGACTAAACCCTCTGAAACCGTGAACCAAATAAATTTCTCCTTTAAGTTGCAGATGTCATGCATTTTGTCCAGGTGAGTGGAAAAGTGACGGATGTGATGACTTCGACTAGAATTGCTATGGATTGGTGGTGGATATTGGGAGCCGCAAGAAGCCAGGACTTTGATCAGATGTGTGTAGGTGGGGCTGGGCCTCTCTGTCTGAAGCAGAAAGCTACCCTAGTGCTGAAAAAAAACATCCTGTTGAGAAAAATATCCTGTCTGGTTCAGGCCAGCTATTGGTTGCTGGATAGCCTTGTGTCATGGGATGCAAACTTTGTAGAAGTATAAATAAAGGATCATTTCTGTGTGCACTGAGTTAGTCTTGCCCATCAGGCAGACTGACAACCACCTAGCCCAGCTTTTCATCTTGTCTATCTTTCTCATTCCTACCGCCGTGTCTCCCCAGGGTTAAACTGTTCTCAGTAAGATCAACGGATCCTTACATTTACAGATTCCTACATTGGCCCCCTGAACAAGGACCCCGGTATAAGTTACGTGTGGGCGGAGAAACCACTTCCAAAAAGTGCGCACAAGAGGGTAAGTGGAGCGGTTAGAGCCAGCAGTAGTCCGCACTGGTGTGCATTGGCGCTGGCTGCTAGGTGTAAAACTTGGGAAAGGGGCTCACTAGGGCCAGGAACGGGCTCACTAGTGCCAGAGAGATAAAACAGGAAAAAAAAAAAAATTGTAGAAGTATAAATAAAGGACCGTTTCTGTGTGCATTGAGTTAGTCTTGCCCATCAGGCAGACTGACGACCGCCTAGCCCAACTTTTCGTCTTGTCTATCTTTCTCATTCCTACCGCCGTGTCTCCCCGGGGTTAAACTGTTCTCAGTAAGATCAACTGATCCCTACATTTAAAGATCCCTACAGGTGGAGAAAGAAATTTAGAGTAATTTTAAGAAAGTATAGGATGATATCTAGAGTGTTTGAATTTACAGTGTCCTCCCCTTATTTTCATGAGCTGAGAAGAAGGGTGTTGGGCAGGTGGCCGTGTCACAGGGCACTGCACTCATAGGTGCATTGCCGTCCGGAAGTGGGCCTCTTTGGAAAGGGTGGGTCGCCGGGGTCATGACCTGGAGCTCAGATCTCTCCCCTTGGCTCCTCGCTTTGCTCTCTGCATGCTGACAGCTGTGAGCCGAGCAGCTTTCTTCAGTGTTAGACCTTTCTGCCATGCCATTTCGCTGCTTGAGCCTGGCAAACAGGCACTGAAGCCGCTGAAAGAGGAACCAAAACAACCCTTGCTCCTTTAAGTTGTGGGTACTTTCTTTTCTTAAATGTTGGAGATGAAGTATCTGGCTTATATACTGCAGATGTTGATTGGATGGCTATCTTGTTTCCTGCTCCTGTCTCATGCCCTCTGTTCTGTTGAAGCCCCTGGATCTTCTCATCACCAGGAATCCTTGCTCTGCTTGCCTCTCTTATGCTGGCTGTTATGGGAGGAATATCCTATGGCCTGCACTACTTCCTTTTGTATTCTTATAAATTTCTTATCAAATTTGTTTCTTCAGAACAAGCTTTTCTAAAATAACATTAGAGTATTTTATAGTATTTTTCTGCCTTCTACACCAGATTTAGGCAATGACTTTTATAAGATCATAGAGGCCTTAATGCTTTGCTATTTCAAACTATGCACACGTTTAGGTCATTTTTTAAATAATAGGATTTAATCTACACAGAAACATTCAGTGACTATATGAGGTAGGGATTTTCTCCTCCCATCCCATGGCCTCTGTCCTGGTCTGGTCTTGACTCCTCCCTCCTTGTTCTAAGTGACTTTCTGAATGGTCATCCCTTGGTTGAGCTGCCATTTCTGGTCAATTTTCCACTACACTATAAGACTCCCCTTTCTGAAAAGCTAGGCTGACTGTTTTTTTTCCTGATTATATCCCTTTACTGTAGGAAACTATTTTGAAATGCTCTGTATGCTCTCCATATGTTTTGAAAGTCTTTATTCGCCGCTCCTTTCTTTGAACTGTCCGTTCTTTGTTATTCTATGCCTAAAATCAGTATATATCCACCCTACCATGGCAAGTTGAGGTGACCTTCATCCATGAAGACTTTTCTGACTTCTCTATGCAATACCAAGAGACTTGATTGTTCTGGATTCCATGCTTTCAAATCATATCAGTATTCATTTGAAATACCCCATTTGAAAATAACATATAAAGTTTTATGAGTATACTATGCTATTTGCAAAGATAGACACTGTAATGGATTCCTTTTTGTTGTCCAATTTCCTAATTACAGATACCAGCAACCAACTGAGATTTCACCAAATGCACTAAGTGGTCCTTGTCAAGGGCCAAATTTGCACCTCATAGGAGTGACTACCTTAGTAGGTCAGTGCTGGCTGTTGTTTTGTGGCTTTCTCTTCCTTGTCCCCATAGGCTTTCTTCCAGGAGATTCTCTTTCTGTAGAGAGACAGTTTAGTGCATGTAGCATATAGCACATAGCATCATTCTCTGTTAATACCGATATCTCCATCACTACTGGTTGTAGCAGTCTATGAAGGTCACTACTGTCTTTGAGTTCACGGAAAAAAACCTTTTCCAAAGGTCAGAAAGACCAGAGATAGAATACCAGTGACTAATGCAAAGGTGAGAAGATATTTTTAGTATTAATAGTCTGCCTGTTCCTTCACAGGTGAGTAGAGATACCTCTTTTGCAATTAAGAAGATCTTTTTTTTTCTGGCAATGTCAATACATGAAATGCCTTTTAAAAGGTTTAGCCATGGAGATATACTGGCATTTTGTTTATTCATTCATTCACTCACTCATTCATTCATTCATTCATTCATTCATTCAAATGCAGCTTTTAAATGCAAGTCATACCTTGAGTTATTTTCATTGCCTCAGACCTCCTTCCACTCCAGTGGATGAGGCTGGCTGCTCTGGATGACCTTTATGCCAACCTTCCTGATTAATGAAGAAGCCACAGTCATCAAATGGGAAGCACTTCAGGTGCCTAGACTGAGCATTACCCTAGGACAGCCTAAAATTAGACATCATCTTTGTGTATTTGAATTATTCTAGATTCCTGCTGTCCTCAGTCATTCTTCTACTGTCTCTGAAAATTCCTGTGACCTAGAAAGGGGGATGCACATTTGATAGGAAAGGGTGCTTAGTAGTTCTTTCCATCAATGCTGCATTATACTGAGATTCCAAGTATTATTTTTTTTTTATAAAAGTATTTTCACCTGGGGAATCCAGAAGTTTTCACCTATTGATCACTAGAAAGAAAACTTTCTTAATGCTGTTTTCTCTCTCTCTTTTTTTTAAAGAATTATTTTATTTATTTATTTATTTATTGTCTTGTTTCAGAACCTTTGTTTGTTTATTCACTCATTTTTATGGCCGGCTCAGCCCGCCCTGAGGGCAGCGCTGGCGCAGCATGTGGGGATGGAACTACGGTCCCTGAATCCGCCCAAGCTTTCCCAAGCAGGCGCTTTAGACCACTGAGCCATTCCACTGGGCCCTGTTTTCTCTCTTTTATCTGGATCTCTCATCGTTAAATTCTTTCATGCAAGAACAGGAAACCATGTGGGACAGAGCTGTATCCCATGTCGTATGTTGGGGACGCCTGGCTACCTGGAGGTTTGCTAGGATGATGAGATGTGCGCTTGCTCCTCAACTGTAAAATGCTGTTCCCATGCAACACCTCATGAGTGATGAGCAGTGAGCTTGGTTCTTTTCTAACTGTAAAGAGAAAACATAAAACTAACAATAAAATAGAATTGCAAAACAAGTTAGAAGGAGAGTTACAGTAATTAATGAATCATGTACTGTCTTTATCATAGTTATTCAGAGCACAAGATGTGTGTACGCTGTCTTGTTCAGACAATATTAACACATGCCTTTCTTTTCATTGAACTAAGACAAATGGGCTGTATAGATATCTTAACTATCTTGTGCACAAATATATATGTTTTCTGTTTCCCTTCCTTCCTCTTTTCATCCATCAATTTTTCCCCCCTTTGGAACATTTTTTTTTTCCTGATTCCCTGTATGTATTGTACATTTTGGACTTCAATTAACCATTGAGTTTCTCACACTGGTGAGACAAAACATTGTTTATGCATATGTTCTGGTTTATTTCACATATGAGTATGGTCTTGAGTTTCATCCACTCACCTATAAAAGTTTCCTGTTTATGGCTGAGTAGTAATCCATTATGTATATCCATTCCTTGGCTGATGGGCATTTGGGTTGTTTCCAAGATTTAGGTATTACAAACTGTGCTACTATAAACATAATGGGTTCATATATTGCTGTGGTATGATGTTGTTAATTTTTCTGGGAAGATACTCAGAAAGGAAGTAGCTGCATCGAATGAGATCTCTAATCATAGTTTGCTAAGGAATCTTCACATGATTTCCAAAGTAGTTGTACCAGTCTACACTCCCACCAACAGTAGAGATGGGTTCCTTTTTCCCCACAGCCCCACCAACATTTGTTGGCAGGTTTCATTATGATAGCCATTCTTTCTAGGGTGAGATGGAACCTAGTGTTGTGGCAAATTACATCTCATGAATGACAAATGATGCTGAATATTTTTTTATATATTTATTTGCCACTTGTGTTTCTCCATCTAAGAAATGTGTTTATCTCAAATGCTTTTGTTTAGGATCGAGTCTTTGAATTTCGGGGGTCTGATTTTTTTTTCAATTTTTAATATGCTTTACATAGAAGTCTTTTGTCTTAGGGACAACTGGCTGTAGTTATTTTCCCTCTGTGCACTGTCTTTTCACTCTGTTGGTGATTTCTTTTGTTGTGAAGAAGCTTCTTAATAAGATGAGATCCTATTTATTGATTCTTTGTAGTATTTCCCTTGCAGTCTGGGTTTTGTTCATGAAATCTCTACCTATACTTATGTCTTTGGGATTTCTACCTATTTTCTCTTCCAATAAATTTCGTAGTTTGTACTTTTTTGTTTTATTTTATCGCTGGCTCAACCTGCCCTGGGGGTGGGGCTGGTGCAGCATGTGGTAGTGCGGATTGAACCGTTGTCCCTGCGGCTGCCTAAGCTTGCCTGAGCAGGAGCTTAGACTGCTGAACCACCTCACGAGCTCCAATGTTAATTATGCACAATTATTGTATAGATTTCTTTTCTTGTTTCAGAACTTTTGTTTATTCATTTATCTTTATGGCCATCTCAGCCTGCCCTGAAGGCAGGGCTGGCACAGCATGTGGTGCAGGGGATCAAACCGCGGTCCCTGCAGTGGCCTAAGCTTTCCTTAGCAGGCGTTTTAGACCACTGAGCCATCCTGCCCAGCCCCTAGATTTAATTTTTAAAAATATTTATTTATTTATATTATCGCTAGCTCAGCCTGCCCTGGGCATCAAACCACAGTCCTTATTGTTGCCTATGTATTTTTTTTTTTTTTTAATTTCAGAACCTTTATTTGTTTATGCACTCATTTTTATGGCCGGCTCAGCCCACCCGAGGGCAGGGCTGGCACAGCATGTGGTGCCAGGGATCGAACCGCGGTCTCTGAAGCTGCCCATGCTTTCCCCAAGCAGGCGCTTTAGACCACTGAGCCAGCCCTGCCTGGCCCCAATTTTGCCTATGTATTTTAATGCTTAGACCTTTGATCCATTTTTTACTTTAGTTTAGTGCATGGTGATAGACATGGATCTAGTTTTGGTCTGGCATGTGGAAAGTCAGTTTTTCCAGCACCATTTATTAAAGAGACTGTTTTTCTCTCAGTAAACTTGTTTGGCTTAGCTCCTTTGTTAAGGATAAGATTGCTGACCGTATTTGAGGCTGTGTATGCATATTCTATTCTGTTTCAATGATCTTCATGCCTTTTTTTTTTTTTTTTTTTTTTTTTTTTTTTTTTTTTTTTTTTTTTTTTTTTTTTTTTTTTTTTTTTTTTTTTTTTTTTTTTTTTTTTTTTTTTTTTTTTTTTTTTTTTTTTTTTTTTTTTTTTTGCCAATACCATGCTGATTTTATCACAGTAGCATTATATGTTCAAGTCTGGGCTTATAATGTCTTCCTTTGTTGCCCACCATTACTTTTACTATTTTAGGTCTCTTCTGGTTCCAAGTAAATTTTAAGGGCACTTTCTCTAGATGTGTGAGATATGCTAAGGTGTTTTGACTGAGATTGCATTAAATTTTTATAGCAGTTTTGGGAGTATGGCCATTTTAACTATGTTGGTTCTTCTTATTCATTCTCCAATATTCTCATTGAGCTGCTTTTTTTAGGGTACTGTAATTTTTAGTGCAAAGATTTTTTACATAATTTGTTAGACTGATTCTTAAATATTTGATTGTTTTTTAAAAATGCTATTGTGAAGGGTATACTTTCCCCAATTTCTCTCTCTGTGAGTCTGTTACTTGTATGCGGGAATGCTATTGATTTTGACTGTTCACTTTGTATCCCACTATGCTGTTGAATTTGGAAATTAAATCTAAAAGCTTTTTGGTGGAGTTTCTGGGATCTTCTATGTAGCATTACAAGTCATTTGCAAATAATAACTTAATTTCTTCCTTTCCTATTCTTATTCCTTTTATTTTTTTTCTTAGTTGCTCTAGATAATGTTTCCAGAACTATACTGATTAGGAGTTTTGATAATGAACATCCCTGATTTTATAGGGAAAAGGTTTAGTTTTTTACTATTTAGCTGTTGGTTTGTCATAGATGACTTTTATAAGATAAAGAGGGCTAGCCAAATAGTTCAGTGGATCAAAGTGCCTGCAAGCAGGCACAGGACCAGAGGGTTTGATCCCTGGCCTGCAGTGCTAGGCCCACCTCTGGGGCACACTGAGATAGCAATTGAGACTGGGCATGGGTGTGGTAGTGCACCTATAATCTCAGCTCTTGGGAGACTGTACATAGGTGGATCACTCTGAGTCCAGTCTAATAGTGAGGCTGTGAACACCCTGTAGACCCTTCCCTAAAAATACAAAAAAAATAATATATCCAAAGATTGAAGCCGGGCGTGGTGGCACACGCCTGTAATCCCAGCACTCGGAAGGCTGAGGCAGGAGGATCAGTGCGAGTTCGAGACCAGCCTGGGCTACCAAAGTGAGCTCAAGGCCAGCCTGAACTGCATA
>PVJA010007014.1:0-70459 GCA_004027025.1 Myocastor coypus
TCCCCTCATTTGTCCTTAATCTTTTTCTTTATTTCTGTCTCTATAGTAAAGTTCAAAGTTCCCTCTTCATATTCTAACATCCTTTCCTGTACCAAATCTAGTCTTTGGTTGGCATTGCTGGCTTCCAGAATACAATCTTACAGAAGATTTCCAACTGTCTCCTTCTTAGAATCCCATCTCTGTGCTGAATTGTCATCTCACTCTGCATTGTCTTCCGGATGTAATGTAAATGCTGGTCTGTATTATCATCTCTCGTTGAGTTCACATTGTTCTGCTGATTTTATATAAGACGTTTCATCCGCCTTGACACTTCTGGCATCTCTTGCAAGAGAGCTGCGTACTTTAGGCTGCCTCGAACCACCCGCTTGCCTGGGCTCCTCCACTGCAGTGGGTGCATCTGGTGAAATCGATGTCTCTATCTTTTCCTGAAAGCCATGTCCTCTGGTGTGTTGTTGTGCAATTCTGAGCTTATGTCCACTGGGCACTGTAGTGTTCTTGTGGTCTCATTGTCTATGTGAAGGCTTTGCAAGCAGTGCTTGTGGAGACACAGCTGGGGACATGGGCATAGCCGGGCAGCTGTGGCAGGAGAAGTAGAGGGCGCTGTGTGCTCTGGGAGTCACCGCTCCCTATGGCGACCCACCCTCCAGTGTGACCCGGGTGTCCCTGTGCACTGTCCACTGGGGCTCCACTGCCAGAAAGATTCTCTGGTCCCAGCCACTCCTGGTCTGTGAGGACCTGAACTATGTGTTTTCTGATCAGGGCTTCTTCTATAATTGCATAATTGAATCAATATTCTGCCTGTGAGAGTCACTAATGTTTTTGTATCAAGCGTGATTTGTTTTTTAAAAAAACACACAAACACACACACACTAAGATCTCATGGTATGAACATGTGACATATGTAGCAGAAGTCTGATTATCTTTTCTAAGAAATGTCAGAATTAGTATGAAGGCTGAGATGCTAGAGCGTGTGCTTGTATTTCAGTTTTTCTACTTAGCATCTAATCACTTTAATCCAGACAAAATTTTTTAAGATGATAAATTTCTTATCATATGAAAGTACCTCATTTATTTTATTGTTTTTCTTTTCATTTTCAAGAGACTTGTATACGATTCCTGTCAGCGCACGTGTGCAGTGTGGAATGCCCCTGCTCCTGCCTGGAACTGGCACACACCCCGAGCAGGGCCGAGGGCCTTCTTTCCTCTCCCGCCTCCCCATCCCACTCGCCTTCCGGTCTGAGGAAGCTCTGTCCCCACATTCCCAGCTATGCTTTGTTTCGCTCTTCATTTACCATCTGCTTTTCACATAAGATACAATGGGATGGGCTGAGGTTTGGAAGCTTCCCGCGGGGACTTTAGGACAAGCATGCTTCCAGCTTGTGGTTTAGCCCTTTGGAAACCAGCAGGACGTGTGAGTGATAGGCTGGAGGCCGCTGTGCTGAGCCGAGGTCCATCAGTACTGCTTTACTAGCCCTGGGACTCACCAAGGAGCTGCCCACCCTCCTGCTCTCCTGCTCTGGGGCCTGGGTTGCCGCAATGGTCTGCGCGTTCCCTGTTCCCGGTGAGCTGAAGGCTGCGCAGGAGAGGCCCTTTTCTGCGTCTGCCCAGCCCGCCGCAAGGGCACCTCTTCTCCTCACGCTTTCAGCCGTTCTAGCAAGGGTGGCCTCCTTGCTGAATGCTCACTGCTCCCTAGAAGCACCAGTCACTCCTTCTAGCTTTGAATGAGTGAAACGCTTGCCCGTCTTTAGATTTTCATTCTATTCTTCATAAAAATATCTTTCGGTCTTTATATTTTGAATGTGTTTTGATCAATTCTTTTTTCTAAGACTCCCTCAGCCATTTTCTCCAGTTGCACTTCTTACGTTTCCAGCCGAGGGTTAAAATTCCCTTTCAGGTTGAAGTCTATCTGCTTCACTGTGGGCTCTTTTAAACAAATTCCACTCCTTATCTTCCCTGACTGAAGAAAATGCATTGTAGAACTTAATGAGATTCTACTTTGATTTTAAATTATAAAAATATATGAATATAAAGGATTTAAAGTAGAAAATGCAAAGCAGGGCAATGAGGCCAAGACAGATGAGGCGTGAGGGAGGGCGGGGCTTCACTGGCGGGAGCAGTACGACGCTATGGCCTGCAGAGCTGAAAGTGCCATGTACCAGGCTCAGTTCCTCAATGAAGCGGTCCCTACTGAGAGACCCAGCCCCAGCATGGGAGCCTGAAGAAATTCGCCTCAATGGGGAAGTAAATGCAGAGGACATAAGCATATGCATAGTTACCAAATGCCTGTTATAACTAAGTTATGTATCGGAAAAAGATACTATATGTTCCAATTTTATCCAGCTGGTACTTTATGTAGAGAGTAATGAATCTGCTATCCACAACCTGCGTCACAAATTGGCCTCATGTTTAGACATAATTGTGTTGCATGTAACGCAGAAGTTAGGGACTGACGTAAGCAGGCCTTCAGATCCACGTCCCGAGTCTCAGCCGGCGGCACAGCTACTCTTCTTTGCATGCATGAGATGCTTAATTTCTTTCCATCAGTCTCAGTGCCCTTCTCTCTAGGGGCTGAGACTACTAATAACTTGCATCCCACGTAGACATTGCATTCTTGAAAGCCTATTTTGCGGATCACTCAATACACTGACAATCTTACTGTTATTTTTAAATTATTATATGAATAAAGTAAATTATTATATGAATCTAACCCTAAAAACAATCAGTCTTAGTGTGTTATAGTTTTATCAGATTCCTCTTGGAATATGCGAACCTCTATTGCATATGTAAGGAAATTCGTTGTCCTTTAAGTGTCAGATTCTTCTTTCTTCTCTAAATAAATGGAGGCAGAATTATCCAGCATGGAAAGAAGCATATTACCTTATTTTTCTATTACTTTTAATAACAAATAACAATGTATACCAATGTGACAGTTTCAAAACACATTAGTAGTACATTTCAATATTTGATATAATGCATATTATTGTCCTCTTTTTAGTTATACAGAGCACAGGGTGTAGATATTATAATTTTTCAAATCATTATGGGTATACAACAAAGTTTCTTCTCAATGAACTAAGAGAAAGTAATTGTATACATAATCCAATGTTCAATAATCACAGTGGGTTATTGATAAAACTGGCAATGTTGGAAGCTGTTGATTTAAGCTTTTTACAGCTCAGAATTCTAATCCAGCATATGCTTGGAATGCCTGACGTTCAGGTCTTTTAGATGTGTGCTGCTTCTAATGTAATTCCAGTTACTGCCATATTCTCTCTCAAGTAAATGGTAGGTTTACAAGAAAACAAAACAGGGTATTAAATAAGAGTAAGAGACTAGGAAAATCCATAGCATTGACGGGCTACAATTTTGTATATACTTAAATTTCTAAATGTGTAACGGCTTTTATCACATTCTATAGAGATTTATTAGAATATCAATGATTGACAGAAAATACCAATTCCAAGTTAAGTCTAAGATGTTTGATACTCACAAAGACAGTGATGTCATACTCAAGTACCTATGCTAGAAAGTAATAGCATCACTAAGCTTTTCTTCTGGAGGGTTAAGAATGTACATTTACAGACCAAAAATTAGAGAAAAAGAGGCTACAAGGATGGCCAACTTTTTGGCCCTAGTCCTTCAAAGTAAGTGAGGGCTCAGGATGCTGTAGCATCGTATAACTCAGTGGTTTCCCGAGTTTTGTCTTCAAAGAGATTAAGGGACCATGAGGAAAGGGATTGAAGGTATATAGTGTGCCTAACCAGCCCATTTTTAAAGGAGCTTTGACCATAAAAGTTCAGTCACCATATTGATCTGTGTGCACATTTCCTGCAGCATAGAAAAATCTGACTGAAAGGTAGAGGCAGAGTGCATGTAGCAAAGAGCTCTGCACTCCTGGGTGCTGCAGTGCCCTTGGAGGGCTAGTGACACTCTGACCGTGGCGTCTGCACCACCAGTCTGTCCCCATGTTGCCTGGCCTGTGAGCCCACCCTCCACAGTCCTGAGAGGGCCCCGCTTTCCGGGCTTCCACTCGCTGGACATCTTCACCTCCTGCCCCCTCACGCTGCAGCTGTGGAAGGCTCCTGGAGTGGGCTTGGATTTGGCCTTTCCACTTTGCACGGCTCCTTCCCTGTTCACCTTGCCCGTCAGGCCCACCTCACTCTTGGTGACAGAGTTTGCTGACAGCAAAGGGGCCAGGCTGTCTTGGCTAAGGCGCTGCACAGCCACTACCCTGGGAAGCCACAGCGAGGCTGCTGCCACCTTCTACGTGACTTTCATGTGGAGTTCTCTAAAAGTGCCTTTGTACCAATGTCCCTAGAAAATACTTAGTGCCCTGTTTTAAATATATGGAATAAAAATGCAACATGTGAGACCATGTATTGCATAGTCACCACAGGACACAGCATCGTGGCCACTGCCCTCATGGTGACATCCATACAGAGTGCACAGATCTTAAGTATCAGACCTTCCCATAAAGCTACATCACCCCAGTGCTGTGACACCCCAGTGAATTCGTGTCTTCAGGCCCCGATGGGCAAATGTGTCTCAAATGCAACTGCTGAATTCTATGATTTTTAAAACTGTACAGAATGAAATGAGGCTTTGCTATAGACGACTTCTGTGAAGCAGCTCCTTGCTTTATGTGCTTTATGAGCGAGCAAGGACAAAAGTGTACGAAGGTATCAGGTCCCAGGCGCATGTTCTTCTTCCTGTTCCTGGCCGGACAGAGCTCAGTGCCCACTGCTGACTGCCAGGCCAGTTAAAGCCAGGCATGGCTTTTAGGGCGCTGCCTTGGAAAGGCAAGGTGAGCGCCATGCGCCTTTTAGACTTTCATGCGAGCAAGTGCTCATACACGTGCGCCACGCGTGTCACTTGGTCACCGGAGTGAGGCACAGGGAAGGAGGAAGAGGAATACGGCAATGGAGACAAGGCTTTTGAAAGAACCACCTGTTGGCAAAATGCCTTTCAGCTTGCTGAAAGTCTGCCGCAGTGTGGAAAGCTCCGCCACGCTAAGAAGCTCACACCCACTGCGCTGCTCCATCCTATGGGGGCGCACGAGGAGGCGCTGAGCGTGGCGTCTACCGCTGAGGCAGGGTCTGAGCCTGCCTGCACCTTCCTGGCATTGGTGCCTGGGTGTGCTGTCCGCAGAGGGCCTCCCTGGCGCCTCTGGGCTGCCCAGCACTCAGCCAAGATCTTTCTGGGTCTGCGCCATGGAAACCAAGGGCAGAGCCTACCCTGCCTGAGTTCTAGTCTCATCTGATCCGTGCCAGGCGCCCGGATGTGCCAGTTTGCCCAGATGTGTAGGAACTTCTACAGCCTGATGAGCCAGACTCGCCCCACCTATGCTGGGCATTTGCTCTGAGAGAATTTATTTTTATTTACTTGGAAACCACAGAAAAATAGATAAAATGTCAGCAGGCACGTCAGGCTCTCTTCCCGTTGAAGCAGGAGGAAAGACGAGATAGCGCTGTGCCTGAATGAGGAGGCAGGCGGCAAGCCACCGCTGCGGGGCCTGCCCTGCAAGCAGGACTCAAATTAGCTCTGAGAAAAATGAACCAATTTTCCTTTCAATTAAATTAGGATTTCAGCACTAATAAAAAAGCTACACTAATTTAGATGTTTTCGTATCTCAACTTTCAGGGAGATTGAGAAGAATTCTGGACACCCCGAAATCAATAGGACAAATTCCCCTGTCTACCCCTCCTGCCAGAGACAGAAATGTAGTTAAGAAGTTAAACCCAAGTTTATTGGTTTCCGAGGGCGCCTTAATAAGGTGATATGAATCCAGAGTGCGCTGCTCTTAATGATCACTCAGCGATCTAGTTTTCGTGAAACTAGATCGTCCCCACGCTGGCAGCCAGGTGGCTGCAGCCTCTGGGCACCGGTGGGACAAATACGGTTCCAACACAGCACTCTCCTGTGGAAAGTAGCTGCTCTGTGAGGGCGACTTCCACACCTGGGGCGCCCGCACCCATGCAGAACCCTGGATACAGTTGACCTTTGGGCTTTAACCTTACATTAATCACCACTTCAGTATGATGTGCCTCAAAATCCGTAAAACTTTGATCTATTATTTTGTAGTTTTCACTCCGGGATTTCCTGTCTCCTACATTTTCTTATAATTTCTTCAAGGTGAGGAGTTTGTTTCCCCTCTCCTGCAGCATGTAAATTAAATGTCTTAAGCATCGTCAGCATTAAATGAATGTAATACCTGATCTTTCCCCTAGAAAACCCAGGAGGTCAGGATACGTCCCTAAGCACCATGGCTGTGAAGCAGAGGCAAACGTCCATGCTGGTGGACTGGGGGCCACCAGCCCCTCCACTCCCCATCCAGTAGGACCTTCTCACTCTCTCTTAGAAATCAGCATGCAGTTGTTTTTTTTGTTTGTTTGTTTGTTTTGTTTTTTTTACTTTTAAATAAATTGTGAACTCCATTTACTATGGAGAAATCTACCCATCCTGAGGGCGTTCAGTAATATCAAGCTCTGTATGAGCAGGAATGCTTTTTCTAGGCAGTATAGCAAAGAATTCCAAGAAACTAGAAGGCATAAGTGCCCATCAATGCCTTTCACCTCTGGCAGAGAGTGCTTTTTACTAGTGTAGTTGTTCAATGTGGACCTGTTTATTTTCATTTGGGATTTCCCTTTGAAAGGAAGATTTCTATAAAGTAAACCAAGGCAAGCCTGCTTTATCCAGCAAAAATTAGCACCAGACCAGGTCAATAGGAATTTGGGGCACACAACTAACCTGATGTCAGTTACATGTCCTCTGACTAACTCTACCTACTGTAGGCAAATGAAAGTCCTGGGATAACCTCAGCTCAGGGGCACTCTGGGAACCCCTAGGTCTGGGAAAGGAGGAACAGTCAAGCCAAGGACATATCTGCTCTGGAAATAAGCCCCAGAATTCAGGACACACTGAACTACAGGGCATGGCTCCAGCACTAGAAAAAAGGAAAATGTTAGATTGGTCTAGAAAATACTGCTAGGACTCTACGTTGTACACATAGGTAGCTTCGTGCTGTGACTTCATCTTAGCTTTAAATAACTTTTGAAAACATTTTAAGAGGATAAAGAGCCAACAGAAAGTGCAATCTCTCTCCAGGTAATGGGTGATCAGAAGCAGAGCGAATTTATATTATCACCTAAAATGAACTACTGAGTAATAAATATATCGGATAGAAGAGGAATGGTGCTGTTATAATGGTAAAAAGAAACACGTTTTTATGGCCACAAAGGTGTATTAAATGCGATCTATCAACACTACACTAAAGTTAATCTTTCCAATGTGTGCCCATTACTCCTGGTCTCTACACTGGCTCATACTCTGCCTTGGAGAACTGACCTTTCATTCCTTTCTGTGGCCAGCAGAAAGAGGAGATCTTGTGGACTACACCCAGCAGGCCTGCCAGTAGAGTCCCTCAGTGAGAATGTGTCTTGTGTGAGATCCGTAGAGACAGCGACGGACCCCTGGTGTAAGGCTCTGTGGCTCTGTGCCTGTGAGGCTTGCTTTTCCATCCTGGTGTATGGTGATAATGTTGAAGAAAAGGCAGCTTGTGGAGGAGAGCCGCAGCCTGGGAACACAGGCAAGCACAGGTCGGAGACCTCTAGTGGAGCCGGCCCAGGGTGTGGTGACCAGGAGCAGTGACGGGGGAGGGCTGTGTGATGGTCACCTGTCTGTTTTCCTGCCTATTCATCTGTTCATCACGTAACCGTCCCCGGAGAGTTCGTGCTTCCCACTAACGAGGCTGGCTTCAGGAACACCTTCCTGGGTAAAACTGGCAGCTTATGGCTACGGAGCTAGCTCTGTATGAGGCCCGAGGCTCTGCCCAGTGCTCTGCTGTCTCCTGAGAAGAAGAGGCTGTCTCCTCAGGTGCGCCACTGCAGTCGCATCCTAGTGCCCTCACCCTCCTCACAGGACCCTTAGGCTGTGTTCATAAGCAAGCCCAGGCTTTTCCTTCCGCACTCTACATCCTGCTGTCTTCAGAGGGCTCCATCTCCTAAGAACTGCGGCCCTTTCCTGCACATGAGGAGCGGTCCTTGCTTCTCGGATTCATCCCCGAGGTCTCCTCGCTCCAGCCCTGCTCTGTCTTCCCTCCCTGTCCAGGCCCAGGGTGCCCCTACCCCAGGGCAGAGACTTCTGTGCTCAGACCCCCCAGGGGGCACCCTGTCTCCACAGAGGGACACTGTCCTTCCTCTACTGACTCTGGCTGGGTGACACTGTTATCAGAGAATCTTTTCCCAAGTGCTTTATATCAAATAACTTTGATCCTAATTATTTAACATCTCTCCTACAGTACCGAGTCTTCCTTTATGCCTATGACAAGCTAATGTGGCAAATACTATGCCCTTCAACTTAGGCTTATAAAGAAACATATTAAGTATAATTAAGTATTAATATATGCCTGAATTATTCATGCACTCCGATGTCAATATTTACTTTCCCTCTGGGGCTCTGCTGAGAACATTTTATCCAGCATGAATAGGAGCGCCACTCTGTCCCCGCCTGCCAGGTGTCCTTGTCTGGCTTCATCTCGTCCTTTTTTCCAGGGTCTTCTTGTTCTGTGTTTTATTAGACATTTCACGGTATTTCCTGTTGCCCGCCCTGTGCTGCTGTCGCAGGACTTTCTTGCTTCCGTAGTTACAGCTGTGGGAAGCCCTCTTCGGCTGCATGCCTCTCACTCCATTTCTCAGGTGGCGTGCTTCTCCGAGAAGTGATATAAGACTTCGTTCTCACTTCCATAGCAAGAAACATCTGATACGCATTAGACGCTGTCCAAATACTGGCCATCCCTGCAGCAATGCACAGACCGCAACCAACGAGAGCAGGATGAGGTTTCACTTTTTAAAGGGAAGAGTGCCAGCACATGTGTGGACATATGTTTAAACCACGACACAAACAAACACACGAAGGCCTAGCTGACCCCAGCATTCAGTGAGGGAACATTCTTTTTTTTTTACTTTTTATTTTTTTTTTTTATAGAATCTCACTGTGCAGGTCAGACTCAGAGTGCTCCTCCTGTCTCAGCCTCCCCAATGCCGGGATGATAGGCATGCAGCAGCACACTGGGTTCTGGGCCTGGCACACCTGCCTAGGGCTGCAGCGCCCACAAGGCATGCAGTACTGGGGGAGCTTTCTCAGGCATCGCAGAGGTAATGGAAAGCAGAGACCCAGAGCCCCAGCAGCACCTGCCCAAGACAGATCCCTCGTGGGCACCATGCAGCTCGGTCCTGAGAGGCGTCTCCGCTCCCACGTGTGCTCACGGGCGTGCTGCTCTCACTCGCTGAGTCTCGGCACTTGGGTCCTCTGCCTGTGCTCCCCTGTGACTGGCAGCAGTGAGTTTCAGCCTGTCGGAGTTGCACAGTCCATCGCTGGAGACCTTCGGGAATCTGGCGGCACTGGGAGCTGCTGCCTTAGTGGATGGTCCAGGTTTCTGACGTCAGCCAGGAGAGCTCAGAACTCACCGAGCAGAACAATCCTCCGCTCCCCTCAGGGAGTCTGGAAGTCTGTGCTCAGAGGCTGAGGTCTCCTACAAAGTAACCTGGCAACGACTGGCAGCCCAGGTGTCTGCCTCAATTGCTGAAGTCCAGGATATCCAGGCTTTCAGGACCGGTGGCTGAAGCCAAGATCTACACACCACACACCGAGCTACACCTCTAGCCCTTTTGCATTTTTCTGTCTTGATACAGGGTCTCCTTACATCCCAGAGTTGCTCAGGCTGAGCTAGAGCTTACCTTCCTCCTGCCTGAGCCTCCAGAGTGCTGGGATGACTGCATGGACCACCTTGTTGGGTTCTATGCCCTCTGCTACAACTGCTCAGCGTCCCTGAGCCTTGCCGTAGACAATCCATACATTGCTAAGGGTGGCTGGGCTCTAGTAATTCTCACTAAAAGAGAATCCAGGTGGGGTACACAGGCCATTATTTGCTGAAATTTAATTCATAAGGCGACAAAAAGTAAGGATCAAAATGTTGGGATCCAGTGTCACACTGCTATAGAAAGTTTAGCTAAGCCATCGCTTCTCCTTGGATGCTTACTGGCCAGGAAATGCACCCAGATCAGCTAAGGCAGGGCATCTGAGTGGGTCCTGTGGGCCAGCTGTGGCTGGGATCTACAGCCAGCCACAGGAAGCTCAGAGAACATCAGAGGCTCGTGGGACGCGGAAGCCGAAGCCTCACCTGCACCAGAGAAAGAAGTGAAGCTGTAAGACTGGCCACACCCAAACAGAAAGCTTACTGTCTGCATGACGTAAGCCGCGCCACAGAGGAGGGTAGGAGGGCAGCGACCTTGGTGTCACCTTGATTCAGCGGGAGGTGAGGGGCCAGAAGGCATACTGGGAGGGGGCTGGAGTCACCGCAGCACACCCCAATAGAGTGTGTGTTACCGGAGAAACAATGCATAGGGCGGCGCTCCGCGGCCCCTGCAGGTGGACGGCACTGCGGTCAGAATACCAAGTAAATGTGCTGAGCATTTGTGAGACGCCTATGCGAAGCCTCACTCCAGCACCGCCTAGCACCTCCCCTGTTTGTAAAATGTTCTAGAAGAAAGCCTAGGAATATCCATGGGGCAGTGTGACAAGCTCCAGCCCGCCCTGGTGGCGCTCAGCGCTCCCTGTGAGCAGAAGCGGAACAAGCAAGTGCGCAGGAAACTCGCAGTCGCTGCTCGCCAGCGCCCGTCTTTCCTGAGGCAGACACTGAAGGATGAAACCGACACTGAATTTGTGGATTTGGGAAGAAACAATACCCAGACCCCACAGCACGCGCTGGGATCTCCACTACCGCTCTGAGGAGCTCGGGCACGGGGCGGCGAACTGTCTAACGGGGAATCAGGCTTCAAACAAAATGAAGAGGAACGACTGAGAGCAAAGGCTTTCCAGCGCATGGCTTCTGGGAGAGGAAGGGAGAAAGGGCCACAAAGCATCCCTGGCAAAAAGATGGGGAAAGGGGGAGGAGGAAAAGCGCAAACGAGGCACCCACGTGCCCAAGAGGCGCCGACTCCAAGGGCCAGCCACGCTCACGCCACCCAAGCTCGGCAAGCAGGTCCCAAGCGGAGCCGTGGGTCCTGCACGCGCCAGTCGAACGCGATGCCGCTAGAGAAGAAGCCGACCAAGCGCTACCCGTGCTTACCACAGAACACAAGAAAAGCCACAGAGAAAGGGCACGCAGGCTCCAGCAGGAGC
Source organism: Myocastor coypus (assembly GCA_004027025.1). NCBI lineage: Eukaryota > Metazoa > Chordata > Mammalia > Rodentia > Myocastoridae > Myocastor > Myocastor coypus. The sequence goes on from PVJA010007014.1 coordinate 11,179, forward strand.
AGCACCCACGCGCAGCTCCCCGAGGCGCCGCTGGGAATTCCTCCTAACAAACGTCGTCAAGCAAAACAAACTGTAAATGCTTTCTGCAGATAGGGCTGAAAATACCGAAGCAGCAATCTGAAGATGTGAAAGGCCACTGTGAACCAGAAGTTAAAACTGAAAACTCAAAAAAAGATTAAAAGAAAGATACATTGTTTTTGGAAAAATGAATGATTTATATCCATCCACGCAATAAAATATTCAAGGAAGTTCACATGAAAAATTCTTTAAAATATATTGCTACACGCATAAGGGTGGTGATAGGGGAAACTGTGTAAGTTTATATATTTTAATGACATGCAAATAGCGCAACCGGGAAGTGGGAGCCGGAAGAGGAGGTCACGCGGGGGAGGGGCGCCCGGCAGCAGCAGGCTGGGTCAGGGCTCCTCACCGACCAGCCAAGCAGGAGGTAGAGTCAGGGCCCCGAGCCAGGTGGGAAAGCAAGGGTGTCCTCCACAATGGAGCTCTCAGCCTTCTTGAATACCTGGTTATTTAAAATAGGCAAAGAATGCATATACTATAAACAGCAAATATAAAAAGACACATAATTATAGTGATTGAAACTAACTCGCAGCCTTAGAAATAACTGCAAATGGGCTCAATCTTCCTGCTTAAGGAAAAATGTATTCAACTCATAAACACAGATGTATGCACACACACACACACACACACACACACACACACACGCACATGCACTCTCAAGCACATACACACTCACATGGAAAACGTAGTCATTATATTTCCAAGTCTGGATTAGTGTCTATTGCTTCTTTTTTTGTAACTCTATTGTGACTCTGTTAACCTGGAAATGGGTGATGGACAGACGTCACCAGCTTGACTGACAATGGTCATGTGGAAGAAGTCCTGCTGTATTGCCCAACGTACCGATGACGTCGGCACCCTTGTGCAGGACTCTGGGCTCTGCACTGGCGCAGTCGGAGGCCTGCCATGTACCGGGACCCACGGCTTCTCCAGCTCCTGCCCAGCCGCGATGGCCTTGCTCTTCGCAAACAGCTGCAGTCTCCCTGTGCTTTCGAGATCCTGTCAGCTTCTGTGGATGATGCGCCAGTCATCCTAAGGCAGGCTTACCTGAGTAGCGCGGGCCTCTCTCGGCCACCCATTTGTGTAAAGGACAGCACCTGCCCTGATGGTGGACAAAGAGCACTCTCGGTGGGTGTGTGGGCGTCTCCTTCCCCTCCATGCATTTCTGGGACCTGAGCCGACGGAAGGGTCTCACGCGTTGAGGGTTGCACTGGGGTAAATGTGGGCATGCGCACATCTCATCAGAGTGCAGATCGTGGCTTCTTCGGGTACATGGGAAGTAGCACAGCAGCTCCTCCGGCAGCTCCCCACGGTGGTGGCAGTGCTACGCATGCCAGCCCCTGGAGGGTGCCTCCCTCACAGGCCCGCCAGCGTCTGCTGTGTTCTGTGTTCCTGATGCCCACCGCTCCGACTGGGGTGGGGGTGGAATCTCACTGTACTTCTGATTTAACGTTCCCTGATGATAAGGCTATTGAATGTTTCTACCCCAATTACCAGTCACTTGTACTTCTTTGGAGAAGCATGCTAAGTTCCCCTCTCATTTATTGATTGGGCTCTTAGCACTGTGGAGGTTGAGGCTTCAGGGTCCTTTATGCGCTCTGGGCATGAATCGGCTGCTGGAGGACTTTCTCCCGCTCTGGGGCTGCCCCTCACTCTGTCATTTGCTTTGCGGGCAGAGGCTCTGTGATTGGATGCCACCCCATATACCGATTCTTGTGATTGTCTCCTGGACAACTGGAGTTCCGGTCACTAGGCCACGTGTGCCTACTTCCAACTGGTGCCCCTGTGCCCTCTAGCAGCCACAAAGTTTCAGATCCTCCACCCGGGTCTCTGATCACTTGGAACTGATTTTTGTACGTGTGAGTGTGTGTATAAGTGTAAGAGAAAAGACTGTTCTCAGTCTTCACCTGTGGAAAGCGCGGCCTTGTGAGCACTGTTTCTTAGACTGTCTTTTCTCAAACATCTGCTCTGGCTCCTTTGCCAAGTATCTGTGGCTTGGGGAGAGCATGGGCTTATTTCTACACCCTCTTCTCACTACGTGTTGTACATGTTCGCTTTGCAGGATTTTTTAGGCATTTGGTACATGGGCTTCCTACACAGCTCAAACTCAATGATCCTCCTGCTTCAGCCTCCCAAGCACTGGGATTACAGGCGTGTGCCACCACACTTGGTCTTATCTGTCTGTTTCGATGCCAGTGCCATGCTGTTTTTGTTACTGTGGCTTTGCAATATATTTTGAAGTCAAAAATTGTGAAGCCCAGCATTGCTCTACCTGCTCGGGATGGTTTGGCATGTGTGTGTGTGTGTGTGTGTGTGTGTGTGTGTGTGTGTGTGTGTGTGTGTATTTTCATTTGAATTTTAGGATTGCTTCTTCTAGTTAGGTGAACAGTGTCACTGGTACTTTGATGGTAATTTTGTGGTATCTGTGGTACTTGTGACAGAGCCACACTAACAGCACTGCTTCAGCAGGTGCAGGAGCATGGGAGCCTTCCTGTCTGCCAGCGTGTTCATGGATCTCCATCTTCAGTGCTGTCTAGCTGCCACTGCAAAGTTCTTCGCCTCCTTGGCTAGACATATTCCTGTGAGGTTTTTTCTTTTTTAAGTTATTGTGAGTGGAATCATTTTCCTAATTTCTTTCTTAGCAGACTCATTGATTTATAGAAAAGCTATTAATTATTGCATATTAATAGTGTTCTGCCACTTTGCTGCATTTATTTTTTCCTAATGTTTAAAAGTAAGTTATCTAGGAGGAGCTGACAGAATTCACTTTCTAGCTACTGTACAGGTTTAATACAGTTGTGAAAAATTGTTTTTGTTCCACAAGATGCTTAAGTTGATATATATATCCATATTAAGATATATAGACATGTGTAATATTCTGGTTTCTCTTCAGATTGTATAAATCTTTCACCTTTTACTAAAGACATATGTACAAATATGTGTGTATATAGACATTATAGAGATACATCTATGTACATACATATATGTTTATGTGCCTATACACATATACATATGTATATATTTATATGTAGATATATGTGTAGATATATACACATGTATGTACATATAGACATATATATGTAATTTGTGAAGTATCATATGACATATAAATACATGTGTGGCGTTAGTGATCAGAACTAGATATTTACCATATATGTCATCTTTGCAGTTATCATTTATTTGTATTCGGATCATGCAAAGCTCCATTAGAGGGCAGCCAGATAGCTCAGCAGATGAAAGCACCTGCTTAGCCAAGTGCAAGGACTGGGGTTCAGTCCCCAGTGTGCCATGCCAACCTTGTCCCCAGGGCACACTGAGAGGACCTCTGAGACTGGGTATGGTGGCACATGCCTGTAACCACAGCACCTGGGAGGCTGAAAACAGGCGGGTCACTGAGTCCAATTTGTTTGGTAAGAACCCCATAGACTCTATACTAACACATTTTTTAAAAACCACCGTAGCTCTGTGAACTGCAGGGTTAGCTGTCCCACGCTCATCCCAGTGAGCTGCAGGACACCACACCACTCCTGCTCTCTGCCTCCACCACGGTGCCCACTGGGCACGATCTGCCCATCCACCTGACACCCCTGCAGCTCTGGCACCTAGAGTCTGCTCCCTGCTCCTGAGATCCATCCCAGCTACACATAGGTGAGGATTTTCAGTGTTTGACTTAAACTATTGAATGTATTTTACTTAAACTATGTCCTCTAGTTCTGCCCGTATTACAGAAAATGGCAGGATTCCACTCTTTAGGAGTTTAAGAGCACTCCGTCATGTGTATATGCTGCACTCTCTCTCTCTCTCACTCTCTCTCTCTCTCTCTCTCTCTCTCTCTCTCTCTCTCTCTCTCCTTATCTGCTGGTGGACACTCAGGTCGGTTCCATCTGTTACTGGGAACAGTGCCACAGTTAACACACAGGTGCAGGCATCTCAAGAGGCAGCTTCTTCACCAGGCAATGTAAACTTGCTGGGGTTTGTAGATTAATGAAGGGAACATTACGGCCCAGCAAGTCCGCCGGCATGGTACCCTGGAGGATTCTGTAGCTCCTTTGAAGTGAGCTTGGGAACCTACCTTATCACCAAGGTGCCTGCGATTCCGCAGACACGCTTCCTTCTCTTCTGGGGCATGCAAGGGTCCGTCCCCGAGTGCTCCCACCTCCCCGCGCGGCCCCAGCCCACAGACCCCCGTTGCCGAGGCCCGGGAAGCGCCAGCATCAGCACTTTCCCTGCGCCTCTGGCCATACACGCAGAGCTCTGCCTGTCAGGTGCTGCTGCAGGCTGACTCTAGCTGCCGACGGGGAAGCGCTGAGGGTGGACACAGCGAGTGGGCATCCGAGCTACAGGATCGAGGTCCTGTGACGGCGTCTGAAGGCTTGCTGCCAGCGCCACAGGAGGACGAGCTGGCAAAGCTGCTGCTGCACAGGTCAGGTGAGCTGGGTGCTCAGCACGGCCCCTCCAGGAGCGCAACCATCGGGACTCTGCAGCTTTTAAATCTGAATTAAATGAACGCAGGCTTCCAGTTGTTAGCGGTTATGTGAAGTGAATATTGGGTACTATGCAACTTAAAAGGATAGGAAAATTATTTCAACCAGGTTAATTTATGTAACACTCATAGGACACTTCACCAAAGTATCCTGTTTCCTTGATTTAAAACCATGTTCTTAAATATGTCCATCATAGTCCTTTGCATGGCAGAAACCACTCACGTCATTATTGGGTTGTTGTGCTTTTATGGAAAAGCTTTCACCAGGGGCCATGGATATAGCTCAGCAGCATAAGTGCCTGCCTGGCAAGCACAAGGCCCTGAATTTTATCCCTGCTACCACAAAGAGAAAGAAAGAAAAAAGAAAGAAAGAAAGAAAGAAAGAAAGAAAGAAAGAAAGAAAGAAAGAAAGAAGGAAGCATTTTCCAGGGTCTGTGAGATAGCTCAGTGAACTAAGCACCTGATTGGGCAAGTGCAGGGACTGGAGTTTGATCCCTGGTACCACATGACACACGCAGTGAGCCCTCTGATGCACTGCGCCAGCCACTGAGACCAGGCTTGGTGGCACACACCTGTAATCCCAACACTGAAGAGGCTGAAAACAGGAGGATTGCTATGATTCCAAGCTATATAGTGAGACCCTGTGCAAAATGCATTTTAAATTAATTAAATAAATAAAATAAAACAAAAGGCTTTCCCCACGTTTCTCCAAGTACAACCATCTCCGCAGGTCATGCCAGGCTCTGGGACCTCTGACGGAGCCCACAGTCCTCAGAGTTCCTCCTGAGGAGCACCCCTGCGCTCCGAGCATGCACGCCCATGAGCTTGCTCTCTCACATAGGAATTAACTGCATGAGGCACGCTTCTATAAAGCCTTCAGTTTTTAAATTGTGTCAAATATTTTTCCCAAAAAACATTTCTCAACTTGGTAACAGCAAGATTGGCCAAACAATGTGCAGAAAGGTGGAGAGAGGAAGACCCAGGCGTGGAGCAGGCCCAGGGCTGCTCCAAGCATAGCTGCGCCTTCTCCACCCACAGGCGTGTGAATGAAAGCCAGCAGCTCCTCCTGCTCAGAGCCTGCAGCAGGCTGCCAGGGGAGATCCAGCCGGTGACTGAGATCCCTACAGCCCAGCCTGAGGACACCAGAGTGAAGTACAGGTGTCACGGCTGGGCTGCGGGTTGTCACAGTCACAGCTAGCATGCAGAGGACACTCACAGGCAAAGCAAGCCACAGGCTCCTTACAGGCACTGGAATTCTACCTATTGATGTATTAGCAAATTCATTAACCATTCGGTACCTTTACTTCTTCCGCTTTCAGTGGGGGTAATAGTGGTGCCAGACTCTTGGGCTTGCTTATGACCAGAAGTTAGCAGAATGGATCCGCATCTTGAATATGATGTGGCACAGAATAAATATGGCAAGGCATCAGTTTTCTGTGGCTAAGACGTACTTGAAGTATAATAGAAGGCTAGACACAGCACCACAAGTAAGAGAAGCGATATCCTAATGGCGATTCCAACAGTGATAATCCTGTTGCTACTCTTCCCTTTCTTAGGGATTTCTGGTAAAGCTAAACCTACGTGCGGACAGCACGGCGCCTCTGCTGTCACCCCGCACTTCTCTGACTATCTCTGTGCGAACATACTTTCCTCCTTAAAGACTGACAGCTGACTGAGACCAGGTTGCTAAGCCACTCCACCTGTGTGTGAGGAATTCTGTAAGGTGTGTGCATAACCATACTTGCCACAAAGCACGGGTCCAGGCGACTCTGGCTTCAGGGCTCTGCTTTTATTCGCGTGATTCTTCCATGCAGCACTAATGTGTAGCAGAACGCATAGCTGCAGTACTGCACCACGGGGCATCTCAAGGTAATTCTGTGCTGCAGAAGCAGCTGTGGAGCCGTGGCTGCTCCAGGCCTGCGTCAAGAGTCCCACGCTGTCCTACATCTCCACGACAAGTGTCACTGAAGAATGTCTGGAGGCGTGTTTCTTATGCTTTGCCCCACTTCGCTCTGAATTTCAGCTTTCTCCTATTCCCTCCGTTGTCTGTACAATGACTGCATTCCTGAGGTCTCAGGAGCTCCCTGGGAGAAGCCAGGCCCAGGACACTGAGCAGTTGCATGACTCACCATGAGGCACAAGCCTGAAGAGCCTCCACATGACAAAGATCCCAGCAGGCTCTTCTGCACTTCTGAGGCACAGGAGTAACGGGATTGGGTGGTGCCGAGCAAGGATTAGCCCTTGCTAACTTAGAAAGTGTCTCTGCACCTGTCACAACTGCTCCACCCGTCCCCTGTGGACACAGGATATCAGATGCCGTGACAAACAAAATTCTTGAGATTGTGCCAGCTTCGAGGTTTAAGACTTACTCTGTTTATGTCACATCCTTCCTATAACCTATCAATCAACATTTATGTTCTAGGGAGAGGATCCTCGTAGGTGCGAGCCATTCGGGAAAGTGTCTGTCTTAGTTACTCTTCTCTCGTTGCTGGGACAAATGCCCTACACTCAAAGTGAGGGAAGGAAAGGTTTATTGAGCCCACAGTTACTGGAGATTTCAGTCCATATTCAGCCGACTGCAAGGCAGAGCGGCACATGGCAGAGGGCAGCCTTTCATGGAAGCAGGGAGAGCCAGCAGCAGCTCAAGCAGCTAACTCTTCTTCCTCCCTTACCTTGAAATGCAAGTCACCTGCCCCAGGGGAGAGGCAGCACCCATTTCCACAATAAGCAATTAGAAATTCCAGAAGCTGCCCAAGAGGCTTTGGGGACACTGCAGGAGGCTTTGGGGAGACACCTATACACAAACCATAACATTTTGCCCCTGGACCCCCAAAGACTCATGGACATCCTTTTATGCAAAAGACATTTTAGTCCATCTCTAAGAGTTGCCAAAGACCCAACAGTTTCAGCATTGCTGAAAAGTCAAAGTTCCAAGTTTCTGTGAGCCTCTATACCAATGGAAATTAAACACATCCAACATTCAAAGGCACAAGATACACATTACCATTCCAAAAGGTACACACAGCAGGATACCAAGCATTGGGACCCGCACAAGTCCCAGAAGGGCCACCATTAAATCCTGTAGGTCCTTGTGGAGCATCCAAAGCACTCTGTGGCAAATTGTAAGCTCCGTGTGGCTCCACCCCTGCGGCACTAGTGGTGGTAGCTCCCATGGCTTCTCTCTCAGGCTGGCTTTGCTCCCTCTTTGCATGATCTTCATTCCTGGCTTTTCCAAACTTCTGGGGTTTCCACTGAGTAGGCTTCTCACAGACAGCTTTACACACTGCCCTCTCTGGCACACTGTCTGGCCTCCCAGGCCTTCTTCTGAAATCGAGGTGGAAGCCTTCTTAATCTGAGAACTCCTGCATTCTCAATGCACCCAAACCACTGCCACATGGATGATGCCGCAGTCTGATGCCAGCTGGAACAGTAGCCAGGCTTTCCTTTCTCTTGGCTGTAGGGGTGGGGTGCCTGGACTGCTGAGCACTCTGACCCTGATTATGAGGAATAAATTCTCCATGCCGCTGCCATTCTGGAACCTGGTGCTGCCGCCACTGACATTCTGGAACAAAGGGCTCAGCAGCTTTCCCCTCAAGGCAAAGTCCCTGGCCTTTGCAATTCTGAGGCTGCAAAGGATGGAGACCTGCCACCTGCTATGATGCTCTCAGGTCAACTTTTCCATTCTCTGGTTCCTTCTTAGCAGTGGAGATCCTCTTACCTCTATCTTTGCAGTCCACAGTTTTATTGGCACTTCCTTTCTGACCAAGCTCACAACATCTTCAGTCCTCCTGCTGGGCTCCTTGGTCTTGATTCTCAACATAAATTTGGCTAAAAGTCCCCAATAACATCCATGCCACTGCCCCAATATTAGGCTGCTTTGAAATATCTTTTGCAAATTAATCAGTCTGCTATGCTTAAACTCAGTCTCAGGTAAAGTCTCTGGACACACACAAAATGCAGACAACTTTTCTGCTAAGTCAAAACACAAATGATCTGGAGTCCAACAACCAGTGCAGTCATTCCCAGCAGAATCCTCCCCAGCCCAGCCTTTACAGGCAGGCCTTCTGTCAGGCTTCTGGTCTGAGCTGTGACCAGAATTTCCCCTACAGAGCAGCCAAAGCTTTTCCAGCTCTTCGCATGTAGAGGACCTCTCCAAACCTTTCCTATCTCTTCCCATAAGCCATTCCCAAAAACTTGTAATTCACATGGTCAGGTTAATCACAGCAACAGTCCTACTCCTGGTACCAAATTCTGACTTAGTTTTTCTTCTCTCCTTACTAGGACAAATACCTGACACTGAAAATGAGGGAAGGAAGGGTTTACTTAGCTCACAGTTATTGAAGGTTTCAGTCCATACTCAGCTGGCTCCAAGGCAGAGTGGCACAAGGCAGGGACAACCTTTCATGGTGCCAGGTAAGAGCAAGAGAGTGAAAGGAGAGCTACCAGCAGCTCAAGCAGCTAACTTCTCTTCCTCCCTTACACTGAAATACAAATCACTTGCCCAAGGGCAGGTGCAGCACCCATTTCCACAATAATCAATTGCAAATTGCAGAAGCAGCCCCATAACTGCATGAGGCTTTGGGGGGACACCTGTACACAAACCATAACAGTATCCTTCCGAGAAAGTTACCAAAGTCTCTTGGGAATACCGCCACCCTCTCTCAATCACTCCTCCCTGTTCTTCCCTTCTGGCCATCTTAAGCTTTGTGATCAACAAAAGGATTCTCTAACTTATACATTTTTGTCTTTGGAATTCTTCTCATCATAATGTAAATTTCAAATAAATGTAAAATAGTCAGACCCAATGCTCATTGTTCACAACTGGAATGATTGGCTTCAATTTTATAAACGGATTTCGCAACACATGGCAGAGACAGAGACTTCAGGAATGAAGCACAGTGCAGAGCAGCACCATAAGCAGTGCCACCTAGCACAGTAATGTGTCCCTGCAAGCCCAGCACGACAGAGGCTGAGGCAGGAAAATTGCCTGCTGGTTGAGGACAGCTGGTTGCCTGCCCCGCCCCTAGGGCAGGCTGAGACAGCAATTGAGTCTGGGTGTGGTAGTGCATGCCTGTAACTCCAGCTCTTGGGAGGCTATAAATAGGTAGATCACTATAAGTATGACCTAGCGGTGAGACCCTGAACACCCTGTAGACTATTCCCTAAAATAAAAAAATAAAAAAAAAAAAGACAGCCAGAGCCACACAATGAGTGAGCTCAAGGCCAACCTGGATTAGCTAATGAGACACTACAATGAAAAACAAAGTAAAGCCGGGCGTGGTGGCGCACGCCTGTAATCCCAGCACTCGGGAGGCGGAGGCAGGAGGATCAGTGCGAGTTCGAGACCAACCTGGGCTACAAAAGTGAGCTCAAGGCCAGCCTCAACTGCATAGTGAGACCCTGTCTCAAAAAGACAAAAAAAAAAAAAAAAAAAAAGAAAAACAAAGTAAAGCAAGCATCATTCCATATATGTTATTTGTCTAAAGCTCGATTTCGATTTTTTCACACCAATATACATAATGATCAAAAAATGGATAATAATGATTTATTATTCATTGCTATATCATCGAAGACTAGCAATGAGCCTTGTTTAGAGCAGGCAATAAAATATTCATTAAAAGCCTAAGTGAGTCCATAGATGAATAAATAAATCAATAAATGAAGCAACAAGATTGCAATTATTCCATTTGGAAATAACCTGAATTGAGGCTTAGAACTCCATTGGCTTTACAGGAAAAAAAAAAAAAAAAAGATAAACTTCTTTAGAAGAAAAGCTCTTGTTATTTCTGCTTCAGGGGAAAAAAATCAAGTAGCAGGAAAGGCATCAATTTGACAGAAGTGGCACAAAGTCCCTTTCTCAGGACTTTGAAGATAAAATGAGAGTTGTAAGCAACTGGAGAGATGGTCTGTGTTCTTTAACAGAAGTCCTTGGGCTGCCATGATGCCAGTGTCTTCCACTTGATGCCCAGATCTAAGGCACACCCCTCAAAGTCGAAGCAGTTTGCTTTACAGATATCAACAAATTGATTCCAAAGCTTACAGGAAGTGGGAAAACACACAGAATATCCAAAGCAACTTAATCCAAAAGCAGCCAGATAGGTGACCCTAAAAAGATTTATTATAAGGCTATAGCAACCATGACAAAGTGAGGCTGGCAGCAGCATAGAAGAATAAATCAATACAGAAAAACAGGGCCTCGTAAATAACTAAGGTGACACACCTGGAATTGGGTGAGCTTCAGCAAAAGAGCACTAGGCATTCTGCAGACAAAGGCCGTCTTTTCAGTGAGTGAGGCAGTAGCATCCAGGCCAGTTCTTAAAATCCTGCATGAGCACAAAATAGCTCAATAGTAAAACAATGGAACTTCTAAAAGTTAAGATAGAATAAATTCTCATGATCTTTGAGGTTAGTCATGTTTTACATATACTAACATTTTTCCAGAAAATAAATCTTAACAACTTGAACTTCATTAAATCAGAAATTTGGCTCTACAGATATTTTTAGAGGAATGGAAGGAAAGCCCCCAGAGTTGGATAAAATATTCACAAAACACTGATCCCTCATGTGACTTGTAACCCAAGTAGTGATTTATTTTTTCCCAAGTATTTAATGACCTTCTTTCAAGTCCAATAAGAAAAAGATGTTAATTTAACAATGAGCAAAAATGTTGAATACACACCTAGGTGAAGAAGATCTACAGACTGAGAGAACTGCAAACCAGCGATGAGACGGCATCACCAGGACTGAATCCCGGGCGCCATAGGCGCCAAGCGCTCCACAGTCTTAGGAGCACAGGAGCCCCCTTCCTCGCCAGTGCCCATGCCAAGTGAGGCACCCATGCTGCAACAGAGTTTGGCAGTTCCTTACAAAGCATGATGCAGTCTAGGCATAGAACCCGGCAGCCAAACCTCAGGTATTTGTTCAAAATGGCAGAGTCAGTGTGCCGACCAGAGCTTATGAAGCGTCTTTATGGTAACTGCTGAAGCCTGAAGTGTGGCTCCAGCCTTCAAGGCACCTGTGAGATGCTGAGCTGCAGTAGGGCCCAGAGGCCGACTGACACTGCACTTGCCGAGAAGGAGGGGAAGGCAGGAGGCGCAGCTCAGGGGCAGAGCCGCCCCTAGGTGCGAAGGTCCGGGCCTGATTCTCAGCACCATGAATGATTGGTTTGCTCAATTTTTAGTTTTTACAGAAATCAAAATGGTATAAGAAAAAACATTAGAAAGGATACAAAATTTGACTGATAGAAAATACTGGTTCCATGTTAGGTCTAAGGCATTTGATATTCCAAAAGACAGTGATGTTAAGCTCAAGTATCTATGTTATAGAGTACTAGTATCACTGAGCTTCTCTTCTGGAGGGTTAAGAATGTAAGTTTATAGACCAAAAATTAGAGAAAAAGAAGGGCTATAAGAAGAGCCAATATTTTGGCCCAGCCCTTCACAAGGCACTCAGCCATGAGTCCCCTTCCCCCACCCCACTCCTGATGTTCCCAGATGCACCAACCTCAGCTGTGCTGCACCTTTGACTGCCTGCGCCCGGCTGATTACTCATATAGCTTTGTTTCAGCTTGCTTCAAGGGCTCTGTTCTCTGCACAAAACACCCTGGTCCAACCAGGGATACTTGATGACTTCCCTTCCCTATTTCCACCTGCCCAGAACACCCTGGCCCAGCTAAGGACACTTTGTGACTCCCCTTCCCCCATTCCCTGCTCTATAAATACCCTGCCTCCCCAGCCATTGCTGCTGTTCAGATCCACTGAGCAGCCCCCCCACAGGCTAGCTGCTGTCAATAAACCACTCCTTTCTTACCAGCTAACATGAGTGCGGTCTTGTGTGGGTTCAAAGGTGCCTTATCCCCTGACAGTTTTCCTCTCAGTGTCCCAAATATTCTGTTAAAGGGGATTATGGGGCCACGGAGGAAAGGGGTTGGCAATGAGTAGTGTGCCTAAGGAGAGTCACCTAGAGAGAAAACATTCCCTCAGGCTTTCACAGAGAGCAAACTGGTCAAGCAATGACCATGACTCATTCAAATGGCTGACACTGACAACAGTTCTAGAAAATGCTGTATATAGTTTCAAAGTAAATCTTGGGGGAATTTGAGTGACCTTGTCAACTACAAAAGTTACATGTTCTGTTATATAGGTCTTGCTTTAACTTGCCCTTAACCATTCAGCAGAAAAGTTTAGTCATGTTGTATAAAAAGTAAAGCCAAATTAGCATGTTGAGCTGTAATAGGCTCAAGTAGACAGCTTCCGATATTGCCAGTTCTGCCGATAACCCACCATTATTATGGAATATTGGGCTATATATGCAACTACTTTCTTTTAGTTCAATGAGAAGAAATATTTATACCAATAGTGTTTAGAAAAGTTATAATGTCTGTATCTTGTACTCTGAACAACGACTATGAAGACAACAGTATGCATTGTATTAATTATTGTGACTGTCCTACTAATGTGTTTTGAAACTTTTTCATTGTTATTTCTTATTAAAAATAATAAAATTGAAAAAAAGAAAGGATACAAAATTCCATTAAACAAATTAGAATTCAATAATGGTTGTATTGCATAATGTTATGTCTTCAAATTAGTTGTTTAGTTACCAGATATAAACCAACAAAATTAGTTTTTTAAAAAGTTATAGGAAATTGAAAAGAAGGAAAAAATAAAAAATAAATGACAATGAATAAGTAGGTATATAAATTAAGTATTAACTGCTTCTTTCAACAGACCAGCAGAAATCAGCAGTATCATTATCCAGGGTATCCTGCATATATACATAAATGTATCTTTTTCCCTCTTTCTTTTGTTCTTAAAAAAAAAGTGCTATGGTTTATATGTGGTTGTCCCCACAAAGCCTCATGCAGTCATGGGGCAAAGACTTCTATAGATTGAGACTTGATCCACGACCCACTGGGATTATGTGATGTAGTACTTCAGTCCTTTCTTTTTGACCTGAGAGACCATTTCTGGTATGATTTCTTCCATAGCCTGGTGGACTTCTTTCATTACTTCAGTTGCTAACATCTCAGAAATGTCAGGAGTGTGACTTCCACCCTCTTCTATGTCCTTGTCTCTTGGACTTGCTCTGGGTAGGCTAGAGGGTTAGGAAAGATGGCCATTTGCTCTTTCATCTTGGTATTTTCGAAGTTGTTCAAAAGGAAGCTGCTTAGGCAGATGCAGTGTACTTAGGAAGACTCAGGAAAGGGGGTTTGGTCCCCGTAGAGCAGCTGAGAAAGTGAATGAGACTGGGCCTGGTGGCACACACCCGTAATTCCAGTGCCTGGGAGAGTGAAAACAGAAGGAACGCTATGAGTCAAACCTGTGTAGTGAGACCCTGTGGACTCTGCACTAAAGCACATTTTAAAAAGGAAGGAATTACTAAGATGCAGAGGACAGAAAGGGGGAGGCATATCTGTATGCAGGCAGGATGGCTTGGATAACTGTACTGTGGATTCTGCTGGTTTGTGGAAAGAGCAGTTAATACTTAATATTTTTGTCTTCTTTTTTCCTTTGTTTCCTTCTTATTGTCTTATAACTTTGTTTTTCTTTTTTTAATTTTGCATGCATTTATGTGGTAATCTGAGCAACTAATCTGAAGACAACCCTGTGCAATGCAACAAACACTGTTGAACTCATATTGTTTTGTTTAGTGAAACTTTGTGTCCTTTCTAATGTTTTTCTCTTTTTTAGTATTTCTTAGCTTCCTAGAGGCCTTTTTTCACTGCTCTTTATTCATTAATTGTTTCCTCTCTGTTCATTTTCCCCACCTCTTAATTTGTGCTTATTTTTAGTGCTCAGATATCTTTGCTATGTTTTTCTCCCTAGAGAAGATGGCCGTCTGGAAGCTGTCCTTCACTGCTAGCACTTCACCAAGCATGCAATTCCTCTACTGGGAGGAAATCGGACTCTAAGCACTGAACTGCATTTTTATGCCACCTTAACACCACTGAACATATGTACCAAGTGGTCATTCTTTTGTAAATAAATAGTAAATCTATGGTGCTCACAAGTCTTTTTGTACAGAGTAACAGAAGGTATAGTTCCCATCACTACCTCCACCTTAAAATTATAGAGCTAAAGCTCTTAGCATTTATTTATTTATTTATTTATATTTTTGGCAGAACCAGGATTTGAACTCCGGCCCCTGTGCTTGCTCTTATTCTACTGAGCTATCTCCCCAGCCCCTTAGCATTCATTGATTAACTGGCCCTCTACCTTTTATATTCACATTCTGTCCTGAGTCTCTACACAGATAAAATCTGATTCACTGCCTAAGGAAGATTTCTACCTTAGAACATCGAATTTTAGAAACCTCCAGCATAGTTTAGCTCCTTATTCAAGTTTCCATGAAGGCAATGATTTTCCTTCTATTCACATCTGAACCAGGGTTCTGGGAAGCCTAGTCCTCAGGCCCTCACAGGCGGGATGCATCCTGAGGTCAGCCTCTGTGGAGCTGCCCTGAGCCTCCTGTGGGCTGAGGTGCTGGCAGGAAGAGCACACTGCAGCAGGAAGACAACACTGTGGCCTAAAGAGTGTCTACTTAGCAGGGGATTCTGGGAAGGGCAAGACAGGATGTACATGAATGCATCATTCTTCTGGTGGACTCTGGGTTCTGCTCTCTAACCTCGAACCCTATATACGCAGGACCTTGGTTATTAGGCACCAGAAAGGGTAACTTTGTGAGTATAACCACCCCTCAGGCACCCATTACTCTATAGAGAACCTGTAAACAGTCAGCCACTCACCAAGCTAGGTTTGCCCAAGCACTTTGTGCTTCCTGCAGCTCCCTGAGTCAGAGGTAGGTAAGTGATGTCTCTGGGAAACTCACAGAACAAGGGCTCGCAGCGGGCAGGGGCAGGAGCAGGAGCTCCCGGCCTTCTGCGAGGCCAGGCATAGAACCGTATCACGTCACTTCCGCCATGAGGCTGACCCAAGGGAGGGAACGTCCGCCGCTCCAAGTGCAGCATTCAGGAGTTGGGATCGTCTTTCATTGGCTCACCCTAGAAGTGGCGCTGCCTGCACAGCCACAGCGTGCAACTCTCACTTAAAGTCCCTGAAGGCTCGTTGAGCCCGGGCTGACACACAGGAGGCGCCGTTTGGCGTGGGCGGCTGCTCCTGTGTCCTGACTGCTGTACCCAGGCTCTCTGTGCCCATGGCAGATCGACGGGGACTGAGATCAGAGAGACCCTTCTAGGAAGGCTCAAGCCCATCATCCCCACGGGCACAGCAGCCAATGCAGTCACACCACATATCCTGGTGGAACTCATACACTTGTGCTTGCGAGCGAAACTGTAGTTTACCTTGCTGCAAGTGAGTTCTTCTTTGGTCCATTGACCACAGATTGCATGAGCCCGCCCGGAGGATAGAAATTCCTAGTTGGTCATTGTTGCTTTCAAAGGAATGAGAACTCCCTCTCTGCACTTCTGCTAGCTTATAAATTTTACATCCAATCTGGTTTAAGTTTGATCATGAATACTATCAAGGGGAGTAATATCAAAGGGAATATGGATAAGGGGACTAGCTGAGATCGGCTTGCCTAGGAAGGTATGCGGGATGCTTATCTGAAGCCTTTATCTTCTCTTCCCTGGCAAACACGTTAAAGTGCTATGCCTGGAATTCCACCCACTTTCCCCAGTCTTAAGTATATCAGAAGCTGTAGTTACGCATGAGTACCAAGCTGATAAAACGTAAAAACACTATAGTTACTTTGCTTTTATTCTTATAAGGAGCTATCAGAGTAACCTAGAACAAAATCTGTATGGTTGACAATGAGCATTATTTATTTTTGGCAGAACCATTACTGATATTGAAGCATGGCTATTTTTTCCTAATTGAAAATAATGTGTTTCTTATTTTACCAAGAAATCATAACAAAGAAGACTTTTACACCTTTTGAAGTGAATAATCAAGAGATTGGCAGAAACTTTGTTTTGTAAAAATAGAATGTGACAACTTACATTGTCCACTGTTCAATCATCCCTAAAATATGCAAACAAAAAAACAAAACAGGGCTTCTTAAGGAAATTTCACACCCGTTTTTTTCAGTTTGTCCTTTTTCTCTAGAAACTGGCTTGATAAACTGTTAGTTATCAAAACCTACGGAAGTTGACACAGTGATTTATTTTCTTCTTACTCTATAGCTCGTCAAACTGCTAGGAGCTCAGTATGATTTGAATGTTGTCATAGATAAGTCTCAAATTTCACTCCCAAGTGAATTTGCTTATGACAAAATTTATTCATCTTTCCTCTTCAACTCCTTATCACACATCTTCGTCTGTCTCAGAACACCGTGTTTCGGGAAAGCCAAGCTAACATTTCAATTTCCCGGGTGACTAAGAAGAACTCAGTCGTGGATGAAACTGAAGTGAGAATGTTATTGCGCAGCTTAAAATTAAAAACAAAATGATTATCCATGACTATCAGTGTTCCTTATATCATTTTCCTACTTTGCAGTCCTCCTCAGAGGCTAAAGGAAATGGAATGGGGCCCATTGGTTGGAATGACACCAACGCAGAGCATAGCCATACACATAGGGCACAGACCTCGCAATGAGTGAGCAGGAAAATGGCTGTGCCCCTGCTCATCCAGGTGTTATGTCCCTGCCTCTCCCCGAGGGAGGAGCAGCAGATGACATCTGTCAATATGCCTCAAGTCTCCATTAAGGTCTATAAAGTTGAAGAGAACAGTAGAAACCAAGCAAAGACTGTTGCATGCTACTGGAAGATTTTAAGGCTCTGCAAAACTTTGCATGATTTCAAAATGAAGACAACTTTTGTTCCAAAGATTAAAATTAGCATAAAGAATAATTGCAAACTTTCAACTGAGTTTTGTTCAAAATAAAGTTGCCATTCTGAATCCACACTTGATAATCAAAATGGCTACTAACAATGAGTACTTTCTCAGAACAACTTCTCACATACGGCTTAAAGCCTAGGATTGGGGCTTTTGTTTGTGCTGTCAGTTCAATTTCTAAGCCATGTACAGCTCACATCTGAATCATTCTGTGATTGTAGATAATTACAGAGCATATCATCTGTATTCTACAATCTCTATATCTATAGCTGAGCTCTTGTGAAAAACAATGACTAATGTTAGTGAGTTCAAGTTTAAGCAGAAAACAAATTCCTGCTGTGAGAAAGAAAGGGACATTCTTCTTAATTAGCTTATCTAAACACCAAAAAGTAGACAACTAGCATTACACAGTGAAACAGTGTCACTTTTAGTGAAAAAAAGATACAAATCTCTTCTTCTGAAAGACTAAAAGAAATTGTAAGTTAGTGCAGAAGAAAATGGGACAAGTGCCTTATTGATCTACCCATGAAGCGCAATGGACTTGCAGCAGTCCACTCAGGAGCAATGACGGTTTTACACCCTAAGTTAAACTCAGAGGAGAAAACGATGGGGCTGAGAATAAAATGGTAAAGAGGAGAATGATGGCTGCAGCGTCACCCTTGAGTAGGTCTCCCCTGCTGACATTCACATGAGCACCACCAGGGCTGGCATTGGACAGGCAGCGTGACACATTGCCCTGGGGTGGGGACCGACAAATGCACCATGGGAGGGATGTTCCGCAGTCACCGTGAGCTTCTAGTAATGCACTGAAGGCACGCTTCCACGCCCGCAGTGCACTTCCCACACTGAAATAACAACGTGAATGCTGAGCGAGCACAACTGCATTTCAGGGGCATCCTGTCTGTTCTTATCAGCTGGGCATAGCTGGGCTAAGCTTCCCATACGGAGACAACACAGCAATGTCTTCCTCAAAAACATTTCAAAGGCATTATGGTAAAACTTCTAACTGATCAATGAATTTTTTTAAGTGCATTTAGTACAAGGTCTCCAGGGTCTCACTACACAGATCAGACTCATAATGATCCACCTGTTTTCAGCTTCCCAAGAACCAGGGTTGTGCACATGAGCCACCATGCCCAGTCTCACTCGCTGTCTCAACACAACCCTGGGATTGGGCTGGCACTGCACACCAGGGATTGAACCTGGTTCCCTGCGCCTACATAAGCCACTGAGCTATCTGGCCAACCCTGACCATTTCCATTTATTAAATCTTCAATTGATGAAAGCTTTTCTTAAGAAATATTACATATGTATACCACTTAAATTATTAGAAAATATGTGATTTGATGCAACATAAAGTACATTTTTGAAATCACACAGTATATTTTTGTACACACTTTGCTTATAATTCAGCTATGTTTTTCCAGGTTCAGAGTGTTGACTTTTGTAAGAATACTGCCAAATACTAATATACAGCTGGATATTTTGAGGTCTAAAGATATTTTAATGAGAATTTTTAAACTTTAAAATGTAACTTCAAATACTTAGTTATGTTTTAGCATTTCTATCATCTAAATTTGGAGACTATGTTTATGATTTTACATAAAGAACTTGAGAGCCCAAGATGCCTTCATATCTAAAGTCAAAGGTGTATAGAGATTGACAGATTGTCTTAATTTAAGTGGAATAGTTGACAAGACTATTTTCCAGCATCAGAACAGTTTCGCTATATTTCTTGCATTCATTAAACTTTCCCACTCAAATATTCTTTAACTATATTGATCTTAATGTATGTGTATAATACTTTAATCCTTTTGGAAGAATGGTAAAGTAGTACATAACCACATCTCAGTATGCGAAGTTACAGTTCTCATTATGTGATCTTATGGAGCATAATGTGTACAAAGGAGATCTTATAATACTGGAAACAAGCGGATCTTGTGA
Source organism: Myocastor coypus (assembly GCA_004027025.1). Classification (NCBI taxonomy): domain Eukaryota; kingdom Metazoa; phylum Chordata; class Mammalia; order Rodentia; family Myocastoridae; genus Myocastor; species Myocastor coypus. The sequence goes on from PVJA010007014.1 coordinate 30,481, forward strand.
CTTCACAGACAGAGAGGTAAGGAGTTTCTTAATCATCGTCACGATTGATGTACATGGAGAGACTGAAAGTGTTTCATGCTGTTAATCAGTGTGTGAGCTTGGGTTGCCTTTGTCTCAAGGATGGGACTCCTCAAGTGGGGCGAGTGTGGTCAGGAAAACAGGTCTAAGCAAACACACGGGGCAGAGGAGCTGCTCACAGTGGAAGTCTGAAGAATGAGCCTTGCAGTTTGACCAAGGAACACTCCAGGAAATGCAAAGCCCAAAAGAAGATAGTGAGGGAGGGGTAGGGAGAAGGGGAGGGAGGGAAAAAAGAAAGGAGGGAAGAAGGGAGGGAAGGAGGGAGACATCTAACTTATATTATAAAACTAATAGCTGCAAAACACTTGAAGACTATAAATATTCAGGGCAATCTTTTTCTAATATTATTATAACTGTCTAGGTTCTGAATGTAGGTGTCTCAACATGTTACAAAAAGACAGTAGTTCTATCCCCGTTCAATCCTATTGAACACTCAGTGAGGTGTCCCTGGGTAGAGATGAGGAAGAATTGTTTTTCAACAGTTGTGCTGTTTGTTCCACTAGGACAATCTTAGAAATTATCAAGACGCATAGATAACGGTGCGTCTGGAACAGGCCCTGCACCTGGGTGAGAGCTCACCCCCTTGCAAGACCCTGGCTGGCGTGGCCTGGCTCCCAGCTACAAGCAAGATGGTGCTTATCTGAACTCACACAGCTGCCCGCAAAGCCAGGTGTTATCTAACACAGTGATGTGTTGAGGACCCAGAAAGCAGGAGGATCACCATGAGTCTGAGCTGCGGAGTGAGACCCTGTACCAAATACATGAAAAAAAAAAAAAAAAAACCATACAATAAAATAGTGATGTACACCAAACTGAATTGTCACGGAATAAAAATAATCCAGAAAATGAAAATATGGAAAGCATCCAGGGTGCTCACCACGGTCAGCACTCCAGCGGATACCATAACTCCTTCCCAGTAGCCTTCGCTCTTCCAAACCATGTGAAGAAGGACTGGAGAGTCGCGACTGGCAGCACCATCTCTAGAGCGCACCGCATCGTGACTTCCCATTCTACATACCTTTGTTCTTCTTATGTTTTCCTAGCTCAAAACTTACTTCCTCCTGCATTTGTATTTCCTTTTGGCAAAGAAAAGTTTCACATGCAGGCTCAGCCATTCTGAAGATCAGAACAAGGTCACTTTTTCTGGGCCTAGAACTTGATGCACATATATAGAGCATGATGGAAGAAAGCCCCTCTCAGCTATGTTATGTCCTAGCTATACAACCAGCAAGACCAGAAGTAGTATTTACTGTTGCTGTCACTGACTGAGGAGAATGAAGCGAGCTGTGTGTGCAACACAACCATTGCTACTATTTGGTTTAAATAAAAACTTTGTTCAAACATTTACCGGTCAAGAAGGAAGAAAAGGTTACTCTTTGGGAATGGTAGGAAGTGACGTTTGGAATATTTTGTGAACCATTTTTTATTTGTAAAGCTAAAATAAATTTTACATAGAAAATAATTTTCTACCAGTTTGAGCCATAGTAGCTTATATTGACTGGATTCATTAGAACAAACTAATAAAAGCTTGCTTTTAATGATTTTGCATTTGTATTTCATTGAAATTTAATGAATAAACTTACAATCAAATTGCCCACAAAAAAAGTTTTATAGAAACTCAGTCACTGAAGATAAATAATCGAAAAATCTAGTCTTTTCGGATAAATATTTATAAACCTAGGATTACAGAACAAAAATTATTCAAAGCTTGAAAATCACTGAATACTATGGCAAAGTTCTGTACCTCTATTAAGTAAATATTCTTCATAAGATTTTAATGGAATACTGCTTTATTCTAGGGTAAGAAGTGATTTACCTTAAATTTTATGGTTGCCAAATTAGATAAGTATGCTGTTCTAGCTACGAAGTGACTGCCTAACGACCAAACTAGGATTTGCTGTCCAGTTATCATGCCAGCCTTCCACTAAATTCTCTGAGATTGTTCATTTCTCATACCGACTATAATTCTGAAACCGGATCCACAGTGCTCGAGCCTACCAGGCAGAACTGGAAGTGACCTATCACGTTGTCGACGTTTTAGAAACATAAACTCCACCTGCCTCTGCTCTAAATGTACAGAGCATGTGGCAAGTGAGAGCTGAGAGGCTCAGGCTGGGCCACGCCCTGGTGGGTGCAGAGCCCTCTTTCTGTCCACTTCAGAGCTGGTTGACCACCCAGCTCCATCAGATAAATGCTCCGAGAGCAGGAAAAGACGAAATAAAGAAGTTAAGGCATGTATAAGACACACATTTGAAGCATAAGTCTGCAAGAAATACACAGAGGAACCTATGTTAGGAACAGGATGAAGGATCGTGGCCGCCTGAGGTGCACTGCAGAGACGCCGAGGCAAGGTGCCGGAGACAGACAGGCCTTGGGCAGACTTCAGCATTTGCACTTGCTCTGAGCCTCTGGGCCCAGGACTCCCAAGGAAATAAACAGAAAGCAGGAGTTCATTGGAGAAGCAACCTCCCTGGCTGTGGGAAGAAGAAGCTCTCAGCCCTTCACTGCCTCTTTCTGTTTCTCAGTGTACACTATTGCTTCTTTCTAAAACTCCGAATGGCCGAGATTCCTGGCCTGTCACTATTCTAATCACTTTCATGGTATGATCATTTATTTGTCTGCTTCATTTTTTTAAGTGTTACTATTTGAAAATTGGTCCAAAATAACAGATCTTGATGGGGAGGGTGGTACAGAATACACTGAACCATCTTAGCAAATTTTTATAAGTGCTCTTCAGATATGATTGCCCTATCATAAATTGATGGATGGAAAATGATATGCCAGAAAAATAAAAATCCAAAAGCATACAGAACTAGCTATGATCACATCCAGCAACACAGACTTCAAACCAAAACTAGAAGAGACTGCATATTCATAAAGGATCACCAAAGAACACACACTAGTGATTGTAGAGACAACAAAGATCAGCACTCCAATTTCATAAAAAAGGAGAGGTAACTGCCAGAACAATAGTACTGATGATTTTAATACTCAGCTCTTACCAGTATATGTTATCTGGAAAAAAAATTAAAGAAATATCAGAGTCAACCTACACTATATATAAAATAAATTTAAGAGACAACTATAGTATATTAATCATATCCAACAACTATATAATGCATTCTAATCTTGCAGCTCCTTGTGGAACTTTTTTTTTTTTTTTTTTTGTGGGACCAGGGTTCAAACTCACGACCTTGCACTTGCCCAGCAGGCACTTGTGCCTCGGAGCTATCTCCCCAGCCCCTGGAACTTCTTTTAATAGGTCATTTCTTAGGGCATAAAGGCAGCAATAACAAACACCAGGCTGGGACTATAGCTCTGCCATCTAAGCGCCTGCCTGGCAAGTGCAAGGACCTGGGTTCAATGCCCGGTACTACATGCCATGTTGGCCGCAGGACCCTGAAAGTGCTAGCCACCAAAACCAGGTGTAGTGGCACATGCCAGGAATCCCAGCACTGGGGAGGATGAGACAAGAGGCTCACTACAAGTTCAAGCTGCGGAGGGAGATACTGCACCAAATAAATAAATGCATGCACGCATGCATACATAAACGATTTCTAAAACTTAAAAAAAAATGAAATTCTTCCATCTTACCAGAGTATAATGGGATAAAGTGAGAATAAATATAGAAGTCAAAAACATATACAACAACCGGAAATGGAATGGCCTGCTTGAATGCATATAGGACATTGTAGAAACCCAAAGAGACCTCTCAATTTCCTAGAACCAAGAGAAGATAGACGTATAATAGCTCGGTTACTTTTCTTTCATTGCTAAGACAAAATACCTGAAGCCCAAATTTAAGTAAGGAAAGTTTTATTTAGCTCACAATTAGTGGAGGTTTCAGTCTATATGAGGCTGGCTAAAAGGCAGAGTGGCACAAGGCAGAGGGCAGCAGTTCATGGCAGCAGAAAGCAGCAAGAGCGAAAGGGAGGAGAGGCAGAGAGCCAGCCTCTTTCCCTCCCCTACGTTGTAGGCCAGGTCCCCAACCAGGGTGGGTGTAGCAATCACACCCAGAACCCCAGGACTGGACCATGAATCAGTCAAAAACTAGAAGCCCACCCCATGACTGTGTGAGGGCTTAGAAGGACACGTGGACACAGCCACAACAGTGTACCAGAGTCTTTCCGATACAGCCTAGACAATTCTAAGAGCAATTTGTAGCTATGAATATCTACATTAAAAACAAAGAGATAAAAATGAGCATATTAGCAGTACATATTCTAAGGTATTAGAAACTAACAAGTACACTGAAAACCAATAGAAGGAATAATAAACATGAGAGCCAAAATTCATTAATAGAGATAAAAATAAGTATAAAAAAGATCACTGAATGGCCTGACAAATAGCTCAGCGCATTAAAGTGCCTGCGAGCAGGCACAGGGGCCGGGGTATGAACCATGAGCCAATCGTGCCAGCCCCTCCTCTGGACACGCTGAGACAGCGACTGAGACTGGGCGTGGTGGCGCTCACATGTAACCCCACCTCTTGGGAGGCCGTAAACAGCCGGATCTCTAGGAGTCCGATTTAGTAGTGAGATTCTGAACACCCTGTAGACCCTTCCTTAAAATACAGAACAATAAAAAATAAAAAATTTTAAAAATCAATGAAGCAAAGAGTTTATTCATTGACAAGTAAGCATCTTTGCTAAATCCTATCCCAAGCTAAACAAAATTCAAAAAATTAAGAGTTACATGTACAAAACACAACATTACAATTCATACTATGGAGGTCTAGAGAATCAGTAGGAATTATTTTGGAAGTAATTGGTAAGTGTATAAAATTGGTACATGTATAAAAATAAATAAATGGTTAAAAGATAAAGACATATGCCCTACCAAAACTGAATCAAACATTTTGGCAGCTTTCCTGTGCATGAATAATGAGCTCAGTATGAAACCAGAAGAATAAGGCCATTCTCAAGAGACTTGAAAAGCAACATACCTAGAAATGAGTGTGAACAAGGAGATAAAATATTCTGCAAAGGAAATTTTGAAGCACTGAAGAAAATGAAGACTCCAGAAGATGGAAAACCTTCCACATTTACAAGAGCAGGATTCCTGTTATTAAAATGGCCATGCTGCTGGAGAGATAGTTCAGTAGAATTAGCTCTTACCTGAAAAGCACAAGGACCCGAGTTCAATCCCTGGTTCTGCCAAAAGAAAAAAAAAAAAAAAGTAATTAAAATGGCCATGCTACCAAGAGCGATCTACAGAGTCAATGTGGTCCTAACCCAAACACCATCCACAGTCTTCCCAGAAAGAAGAGAAATCCTAAAATCCACATGGATAAATGAAAGGACCCAAACAACCAAGGCATGCACCAGGGAAAAGAGCAATGCTGGAAGCATGGCAGTGCCTGATTTCGAAGTATGAATCTATAGCGACAGAAGTGGCCTCATATTTGTGTAAGAACAGACACAGAGACCAGTAGAGTAAAGAGGCAGTGGAAATGACCCACGCAGGTACAAGAGTCTGATCTTTGACAAAGGGGTCAAAAACTGTTAAGAGAGCAAAAACCTCTACCAAAACACCTGGGAGGACTAAATTTTCACATTTTGAAGCAGAAGATTGAAGCTAAATGTTCATTTCTCGTTGCTTATAAAAATTAACTCAAGTAGATTAAAGACTTAACAAGCATCACACTTTGAAAGTTCTAGGACAAACCAGAGGGCATACAACTGAACACAGGCATGGTGTACCTTCCCACACCGGACTCCGGGACGTCAGGAGGCAGTAGCAACGGCAGAGAAACGCGATCGCCTCAGTCCTGAGCAGCAGAGGGGGTGGTCCTGGGAGTGCAAAAGCGCCCGGCCAGGAGCCCAGCCTCAGGGGCTTCGCGTAGGACAGGAGAGGGCAGGAGATTGCTAGGCCAAAGGAGGGAAGAGGTCAGCACCGGGAGAACCAGAAAGGCGAGCACAGCCCACCCCCGAGCAGAGCAGACGCCATGGTCTGACGTGCTTTGTATACTCTTTGGCCTATTAGTCTGCTTGGAATCTGTATATGTGATAATTAGCTTGATAAGGTTTTATAAGCTAAACAAATGAATCTGATGCTGGAAAATCAAAAGGGGGAGGAGACTGAGCAGCGCTCTGGGCGCGCTCCAAGCCCGCAGAGATGCAGTCACTGTGCGCGCCACAGGCCTGCCCTGACGGAGCCCAAGAAGTCACCCGCTCAGTGCAATCAATACATGAACTGTACAGATTCTAAAACGTTTTTCAATCCACATGAGCACTCTACTTCGTAATTTCTTTAAATTGTTATGAGATAGAAAAACTAAAATACGATGTAGTAACAAATACCTTACTGTTAGTGCATCAATTTAAAAACATCTCTCCCTCAACGCATGGTTCGTCTTTCCAAATGCGGTCACTGACCCTTTCTAGTAAATGTGACCTTCGTGATCCCATTATCGACTGGGATTTTTAAAATAACCTTAAAGAACATGATTCTGCACCTTTCCAAGGTCACCTGGAGGACGGCTGTAAGCCGAGAAGGGCAAAATGTCATGCTGCTTGAAATAAAATTATGGTTCTTATGGCTCTAACCACAGGACCAGGCTTAAATGTTGAATTATTTTCCTTTAGTTCTAATAATTAACTGATTTTATACTAGAAAATTAAAATGAAAGAGTTTTATATCTCTCAACAAGAGTTCTTTTTTATTTTTTTTATTTTATTTTTATATTACTTTTAATAAGAAATAACAATGTGACAGTTTCAAAACATGTTAGTACTACATTCCCAATAATTGACACAATGCATATTGTTGTCCTCTTTCCGTGCACTGCAGAGTAGGGAGAAGCGTGCCGCTGCGCCCTGCGCAGCACAGAGCTGAGGCCTCCGTATTTCCAGCTTCCAGCTGAGCAAGAACTGATGAGAGCCGAGTCAGTGACCACAGGGGTGGAGCGCGGCCCCCTGGGTAGCTGAGCTCTCTCAGTCCTCAGAGCCGCCTCTTGCACCCATCACAGCCCCTCTCCCATCCAGGCTTCAAGGTCCCCTGGCCTACCGGTGCAGTCAAAGTGACATTTGCGTCCTCTCCGCCACTTTTACAAAACGTCCACCAGCAACACTTGGTGTCGGGACTGAGCCCTGGTCATCTGGGGTGCCTGGACTTTGCTGTCTCTGATCTTAGGACATCCATTTGTCCTCTGGGTTCTGCTGCACAGCAGAGATAGAGGGATGCTTTTGTCCTTCTTTTGTTGGAAAGAGTAAGCTGCAGGCTAGGCGTGAGCACTGACCTCAGAACCCGACTGTCCTGGGACATGGGGTGAGGGCTTCAGGGTCAGCACCAGAGACATGGAGCACACACCCTCGGGGCCAGTCACTCAGTTTACTTCCCAGAAAGGGCTTTATCCGCAGTGCTGTGAGGGGAATCAGGCGACAAGAAACTAGGGTTGATGAAGCTGTGACATTTGCGAAGTCAGGTGGCATAAAGCACAATGTCTCGTGCAGCGGTCGTGCAGACAGCATGAGAAAAGCGGCCAGTAGCGGCGACTCTGCGAGACGGTTTGCCAAACCAGTGACCTCTCACAGCAGAGGGTGAGGTAAATTTAGTTTTCTGATTGTTTCTTTGCTTACCTACTTCCATGTTGAGAATTTTAAGTGGAACTTAAGTCTCTTCTGAGGTACGCTCTCTGCTTTGCCCACGAGCATATCTTGTGCTCCCGACTCCAAACATTGGAGACCTAGTTAGCATTCCCTGGAATTTTCCATTCACAGAGTGACCTTTCTGTACAACTGTCAACAAAACTGTTTGTTCAAGCTGTTTTAATAGGAAAAGCAAGCAGCTCCCGAGCACGGACACACTCCAAAGAGCAGCTGGCCCTTGCTGGAGGACAGCCTCACCTGGAGAGGTGCGGGAGTGCTCTCTGTCCACCTGCAGGGCCGAGAACCTGGCGGCCTACGGAGTGCGCGATGATGCGTGGGGGCTCCTGGGCGCATGGCAGGGACCCACAGAGGTATGAGCGCTGCGCCAGTTAGCCCAACACACGGAAAGTGTGGTGTCTACCTCTAAAGGTTCATCTGAACTCATTTCATGTCACTTTGCTCACGCTTGAGCCTCTTTTAAACAAGTGAGCATCGTCAATACTTTCAGCACTGTGTATTTACTGTTTAGCTGGAAATTATCTGTGGCCGTCATGGAACGCGCTGGCCCCTTTGGCTTTTGCTGTCATTGGGCTCTCTGTACACAGGGCTCTCCATCCACATCTACTTCAGAGATGAAGACGCGGCCCACAGCCCTAGGAACTGTAGCACGTCCAATAAACCATGTGTGTAACCAGAGAGGACCTGAAGCTTCTCACTGTCTACTTCTCTTGTTCACACTGGGTTTTCTTCATCACTTTTGTGTCATGTTTAAATAATATTAGTACTATTAATTATTAAATAATAATATTAATAGATGTTTTCTTTCACAAAAGTGTTTAAATTACCACATGGGCTTTATTAGTTCATATATGCCTCGCTATGGAGTCTATATGGTTGAATATTTCAATGTAGATATCAAAACCTCAGCAGAGGTTAGGTACTGACCAAAGACTATTTGTTTCAATATTTTCCTTTAAAAATAGCAATGTGCAGAAATTTAGCTCAAATTCTAGGCTGAATCATAAAATTTTTATGAGATCAATATTAAGCAGAATGTTTATTCTCAGGACTTGCTAAAAATAAACTTCATCAAATACATCCCAATGTCCTGTGAGGGGGTTTCTGACCTGGATGGTCCGGTGGTCTCCAGGCAGTGCTCTCCCTGGGGGCTTAGCATCCTTTCTATGGTTCTGACATCCTCCCTGGGGGTCCAGCGTCCTCCCCAGGGGTTTGCTATCCTCCCTGGGGGTCCAGCATCCTCCCCAGGGGTCTGGCATCCTTCCTAGGAGTCCAGTGTCCTCCCCAGGCATCTGGCATCCTCTCTGGGGGTCCAGCGTCCTCCCCAGGTGTCTGGCATCCTCCCTGGGGGTCCAGCGTCCTCCTCAGGGCTGTGACATCCTACCTGGGGGTCCAGCGTCCTCCCCAGGAGTCTGTCATCCTCCTTGGGGGTCCAGCATCCTCCCCGGGGGTCCAGCACCCTCCCTGGGGGTCCATCATCTTCCCCAGGGGTCTGGCGTCCTCCCTTGGGGTCCAGAGTCCTCTCCAGACATCTGGCATCCTCCCTGGGGATCCAGCGTCCTCCCCAGGGGTCTGGCATCCTCCCTGGGGGTCCAGGGACCTCCCTTGTTGGGGCAGCCTCCTCAAGTCCAGGGACGACATGGCAGAGCTGTGCACAGGTTTCTCTGCTCCTCCCTCCTCCCGTGGGACATGACCCAAGCAAACCACTGTCGGCGTGGTCCAAGGAGCAAGCAAGTGTAACCACCTGAGTCCCCTTGCTCTGGCCTTTGGGACATAGCTCGACTGCTGACAGGTGTCTGGAAACACCAGGGATGCGCAAGGACAAGCCTCGTGAGCGTGAGCTGGACAACAGGGCAGGCCGCTTCGGCAGGAGGGAGGGGACCAGCGGGTCCGAATCTGCTCAGGATCACCTTGGGCGGTCGCCGTGTGTTACCACGGTCTTACCATGGATCCCCCGTCCTTCTCACCAGAACAGCAAGGTCACGCCTCTTCACGCTCAGCGCTGGTGACATGTCATCGCAGGAGATGAAACCTATGATCCCCACACCAAGCTTCGCAGCTCCCAGAGGACATCACCCAGTTATCCCCCTGCACAGGGTGGGCCAATCGAAATCCAACAGCAGGGCCAGGGTGTAGCTCAGCAGCACAGCTCCTGCCTGGCAAGTGCTGGGTCGTTAGTTTAATTCCCGGTGCCAAAAATAAAGATAACAAAAGATCCACCATCAAGGTGTTGCTGACTGTAGCTTGGGCCTCGATGGAGGAATTTGTTCCAAACCAAGTCAGGGTATCAAAGCAGCCAGGACCACGCAACTGGAGACACTCATCAAAGAGGGCTCAGGTGCTGCTGCAGAGGGGCCAGGATGGGGGACAAGAGCGTGCTTGAGGCAGTGTGGGCTGTGTGAGGAGGACAATGGCTGTAGGTCTTCTACTATACAACGGTGATTTTTATTTAAGCACTCAGGGTACTCTTTGGTCATGCCTCAGGCAAGGCCTCTGGAACCCAGTGAGTGTCCTGGGCAGATTAGTGTGTGAGAGGAAAATGTAAAGGGAAAGGTGAGTTACGAATGGTTAGTCATTTAAGAAAAGTATGAAAACCGGAGATAAGAGAAGCTCTCCCTTTTGTCGCTGGCAGACTACATGCTAAGGACCTCGGATGGAAGGGCATAGAGTACTGTTCCCTGGTCTGTGCTGCCACTGGCAAAGCCTGACAGGGTATTGGTGAGGCACTAAGGTTAAGACAGGGGAATCTACATTCACGGACCAAGACGTGAAATTCCCCAGGGTCCACATACCTCAGTGGTCCTTCTCCCCTGTGTGAATGCCAGCGCCTTTCTGCCTGCATGGACGTCAACCTAGAAGACCCTGAGATAAAAGCACCATCATGATCCAGCCTTTCAGATCATGAGAGGCGCTAGCGCTCAGCCAAGATGGCTCCGGATGCGTGAGAAAGAAACCGTCCATAGCAAGTGAAGTAAAATTGGCAAAAAGCCGAGGAATGGTGAAGGGAGAGCCTGCACCCTGAGCAGCAGCCATGCTCAGGGCGACACGTCTCACAAAGCCAGAGCGCACCAGATGCCGGCACCTCGGGGAGTGGCTTGGAGGACCGTTTACTGAAGAGATGAGAGGTGAAGGCACCGTTGTCACTGACGAGCTACAGGGTGGCCCTGCGCTGAAGGCAAGGGCAGCCACGGAGGTGTCACTACGGAAATGGCTTCTCCGCGAGTAACGGGGCATTATAATTCTGCAGTAACGGAGGCGTACGGGGCTGTGGAGGCACCCGAGACATGCCGAAACAAGTGTCCTAGGGCAAGCGCATCTGGAAGGGCAGCAAAGCCAGCCTGCCTGACAGAGAGACTTGAAACGGGGCTGGGAGAACGCAGAGTCCCTGCCCACAAGAGACAGAATCGTCCAACCAATATAAGGCTGGATGATGAGCAGCCTGAGGGTGGCTGTCCCTGTAAAAGTCACGATCTGTGGCAGAGAACCCGCGGCCAGTTTCGGAACCTGAATACTGTGTCTGAAGGGAGGCCAGGTCCCCAGGAATGTGAGGCCTGCCTGCAGCAAGGGTGAGCTGGAAAACTTCCCCCGCCATTCCGCCCGAATGCCCATGGCCATTCACCTACGCCTGTTTATGTGGGATAAAAGAGAACAGGCAGCTCCTGAGGCCTCTTGGACGCAGTCGGGAGTGAACACGGAAGCACCCGCTCCTTCGGCCCGGCCTGCCTCTGTGAGGGGAGGGACGGTACTGCTTGGCCCGTAATTGGTGTCTCGCCACCTTTGGATCCCCTGGCTCCCCCAAACCCATAACTTGGGTCCAGTGATTTTCGTAGCCCCGAAATGAATATAAGAATGGATATGTAGGGTACGTGTCAGAATTCCCACGCTGCACTCTGCTTCCTGAGTCATGTGTCAGGGGAAAACATACTAGGGGAAAAAATCACACAGTCCACCAGTATCCAAGACATTTAGTTGAAAAATAATACTGTACTTCCTAGAGAAGCCACTGAATACCTAGAAGCTGCAGGGCCGAGGTCACGCAGCACTGCCGTGTGTGGTTCCCCATGCTGCAGGGCTCTGGCGGATAACACATGCTCCCCCAGCCAGACAGCGCCCAGCCTCTGTCCTGCTGGCTCTGGTAGAGAGAGCTGGCAGCTTACTCTCCAGTTAACTTGGGGGATGGATTTCCCACACCTGTCATAAGCACACTGACACGGGTGGAAATGGTGACACATCTTGCATGTCCTGAGGGCTGCGCTTGACCACCCCTACATTCTGCAGCGTTGCCTGGAGGTCTTCAGAATGCCATGTTCGTCTGGGTGTGGACAGCAACGTGCTGACCTGCTCAATAGCCAGCCCATCCATCTGGACACAAATGATAGCTGCGGACGCAGCTGTAAAAGCACTTCTGGGCCAAATATGCTGAAGCCCGTTCCAGAAACATGCCCTTCTGCAAAGGTTTGCCCCAGCAGAGGTTATATACGTCCTCCAGTCAGGGCATTCCAGGCCCTCGCTCTGTGCAGGATGAGCTGTGTCACACCTCCCACACACAGATAGGGTGCACCTCCTCATGTGCTGGGCTCTCAGGCCTCTTGGGGCCACAGAATGAGGAAAATCCCTCCACACTTGCTGGGCCACAGGAAGGTCAGCCTGGCTCTCACCCCAACTCTGAGAGAGGACCCAAAGGAGAATAGAGCTAAGCAGCCTGAGTGTCCTGAGGAGCCCTGGCCCATGGGCCATGGGGCTCCTGGGCATTGCAGCTTGTACCCTGTGTGATGGACAGGGTGCATTTGGAAGCCCCTAGTAGAGAAACGACAGCCACAAACCCTTGGTTCGTCTAGACTGTGGCAGTCGCAGCAGACATTTGATCATCTCTGGGAAGCCAGTTAATTTCTCCTGGTGGCTGTGGTGCAGAAGCCAGAGGACAGCACAGGCCTAGTGGGCAGAGGCGGCATGTCAGCCATGCGTGCAGCAGTACAAGTGGGGCTCAGCCTCATCTGGGGTGCTCTCGGCACAAACCCCTGCTGTGAGTGCAGCGGGTGCAGAGGCCCAGCAAGAGCAGAGGCGGAAGGCAAGGATCTGTTCTCAAGGAGTGAAGCAGAGGTGGGCGTCCCTCGCGGGCCAGAGCGTCACAGCTATGGCTGTGGGTAGGGAGGGGACCCCTTCTGCGGAGCGCTGCTGGACAAGAATTCCTAACATCTCACGGGCACATCAGCATGCGAGCGGCTCAGCATGTGAGCTTGAGAGAAAAATGAATGACTCTTGCCAATCTTTTGCACCCAGGAGATGCATGAAAACGAGCCACAGGGGAAATCTACCACAGCCTGACCTCTCAGCGCGCAGGCCATGCCTGGCCTGGAATAAGAATATTTATAGTCTTGTGAGTGCTGGACGTCCTGGCCGGTGTAGCATGTAGGTGGAGAGAAGGACTAGAAGACCAGGAGCCCTGGGAAGAGGCATGCAGACAGAGTCGCAGGAACTTCAGCGGCGCCTTGCTTCCTGTGATAATACACCTAGAGCACCGGCCAAGAGGAGCACTGCGGCAGGAGCAGAGGGACGGGGCCTTGCAGGGCCCTGCACTCGGGTGGTGCTGCAGGAGGAGGCACGCTGTGCCCAGGCCACAGAGCAGGGCCCCCACTCACAAGGGTGATCACGCTGCCAGGGGTACAGAGCAGCAGAGCGTCACATTCTCCCAGTGCCGGAAATGCCTAATACCTGTTCATCCACGAAAAAGGCCCTGGTGTCTACAGCACCGATCCTTCTGGGACAGTAAGTTTCAGGTTTCCAACCTGACCCAACTGAGCACCACGGGGTGAGCAGGGGCACCAGCTCCAGCTCCAGCTCCCTAGAGCCAACGGGACACCACCCCTGCAAAGAGCTGGAACGGCAGGGCAGCTGCTCTGCACCGGAGCCCCTTCCATCCTGGACCCAGGCCGGGAGGGTCTCGAGCGAATCAGCACACATCCCAGAAGTAGCTCCGTTTGCTTCCTAAGTGGTACCAGCTGCAGGCTGGCGGCGCATTGGCATCGCCTGCAGCTTCTCGTGCTGGCTGAGGGAGGAGGCTGTGGCAAGCGGCCCAGCAATGGCTTTGTCGCCCACCGCCGCACGCAGAAGCCATGCAGAGCAGTGCCGTGTGCCCCCTGTGTAGAAGTGGTGATCTTGAGAGTCAGGGCATCCGCTCCCAGGATGCAGAGCCGGACTCAACCAGTGCCGACGGTGTTTGCTTCAGTGAGCAGACACACGGAACCTAAGGAGAAGTGTTTCCAGAGTCTCAGCTTCCTCCCGTTTGGTGCACCGTGCTTCCTGGTCCTGAGATTCAAGGCCGCACAGCTTTCTATGTCTCATTCTAGTTGCAAGTAAACACTCTTCGTCTGGTGCTCAGCGAGGTGGCCACTCAGCCTCAGGTGCTCAATCGCCAGCCACCCTGGGGAGCAGCTGCCTGCGCGGGTGCATGGAGAGCTGGCCTCAGAGGGCCGCTTACCTCCCATCTGCCCAGGGCCAGCCAACCCACCCGCACTGACCCAGCTAACAGCGCCTCCAAAGGCCATCCTGGGCACGGAGCCCACTGGGGCCAGTGGAGGCCTGATGCAGAGGTGTCACCACTCACCTCCTGCTCTGCCCAGAGCACTTTCCCCAAAAAACGAGGCCTCAAGGGCCCTTCTGACCGAGCCCCATGCTGGAGGATGCCATGGTCGACGCATGCTGCCGGCACAGCTGTCCTCTGGCCTCAGCCTCCGATCTCGCCCGGGCCACTTTGCTTGCTCACATGGAGGCTCTAAGTTCTTCCTTTTCTATTTCTCCTTGCTCGTGAGACTTTCTAAGGTTCACACCATCTGCCACTCAGTCTTCAGAGTACATTTCTGTGTCCAAGATGACAGCCATCTTAGCAGCAGCACACATCCAGCTCTGAATTAAGCTGCGCCTCTCTCCACCAGGCCCTAGCAGGCTGCGGTCTGGCAGGCTGTGGCCAAAAGGGAAGGAGCCAGAAACAGCAACCATGAGCTCCCGGCTCCAGCTAACAGCAGTCACACGCCTCTCGCCTTGGCTCCAGGGTGCTCACTCAGCCTATGGTTGCGGTGGCGTAAGCAACAGTTTCCTGTTTTTCTGCAAAATTTCTGCAAAGGTTGAGGCCTAGTTTTTCCTGTAATTTTAACAAATGTGTATATAAGGATGAAGCCTTCTCATACTAACTGGGAAACGAGCTTTTGTGACTGCTGGGCTTTCATTACTGAGACGTCTCTCTGTGTCCAACACACCATTAAATCCTCAAGTACTTTTACAACTTTCTGAAAACTCTTCTTGCTTTCCAAGTCCATTCAGAGTCTGCTCACTGCTGAAATAAATAGGGTGTTAAGATGTAACGTCTAACTAGGCCACCGGATAGTGAGAGAAGCTGTGCTTCCGGGTACGGCTTCTCTTGTCAGATTGGCCTCCTTTCCTCAGCCCTCGTACTTTGCTTGAGGAGGTCTGACAAGACGGAAATCCACAGGCCTTAGGTGTTTGTTTCGTTCTCTCTTCCATTTTCCATATTTTCAAAAGAATTGTTTCCAGAGCAAAAAGCAATGTTCCAGTGGACTTCTAAACAGTGTGCTTTCAAGCATTTCAGAAGGCTTGAAATGAATGAAAAGACAAGTTTGCCTCTGCATCTATTGATGTCTGGATAAAAGACCATAATCAAGAAATCCCAGGTTTCTCTAGACACATCTGTGGGCATAACGTGAGCAAGGGCATGAGCGGCATCGGCTTCGCTGTGCCTGCTTGATCACAGAAGCAGCACCCTGGACCAGCCTCCTAACGCTCCTTCCCGTCTGGCCTTAAAGTCCCTGCAGTCCTGGCCAGCAGAGTCCATGGTCAGACAAAGCATGGCTTGGGCTCTCCCCGCACCTCCAATACTCCACACATCAGCCCCTGAATTACACACAGATGTAATTCGTGTGTCATTTCTGAAAGCGTGAAAACAAATACACAGTGGGTAAACCATAATTTAATTGACCTTAAGATAAATGCCATGTGTGGGAGTAAAGAGATGAAATTTTAATATATTTAGAAAAGCTATCTTTTTTATAATTCATAATTTGTGACATCCAATAAAATATACCAGCTAATGCGCAGCAAGTAAAATAAATTTAGGGAAGTCCTGTTAGCTGCCTGAGTTTCTGTCTCTCTTCTCTCTCTTCCTGCAGACAGGTAGGTCTTTTAGAGCACCAAAATGAGAAATCAATGGGTGACTGAACCTAAAGAAGTTACAGCAATCAGTCTCTATCAGCAGAAAGCCAAACAGATTTCACAAACAATTATAGAGGCACACCTACGGCATTCGTTTCTCTCTCAGAAAGGAGAACCCCTCAGGACTCACAAAAGCAGATCTCCTTGCATCTTGGCTCGATAGAACCCTTTAAAACTATTCCGTAGGCCTCTCCAAGAGAGCTTGAAAATACTGTAGCCTTTTGCTCTTGTAAATCCAAACTTAAACAGGATAATAATCACACTTACACTAGGCGAATGAAGTACTCCTCATATTTAAAAATCAAACTGCCATTGCAATATATGTGATTCAAAATATATAGGCCTTGACATTAAAACTGGTCAACTCCTAAAACTTGGAGATCTATTCACTCAGAAATCACTGTCCCGTAGTTGCTGAAATTGACAGCAGATTGAGTAGAGCCAGTAAAGCGATAAATGAACAGGCCGCAAGCACCTAGAAGTGGAAGCCATGGGCTACACAAAGCTGAGCACCCTAATAGCTTCTTTGGAGTGCGTGGCCGGGGGCGGTGCGGGAGGCGTGTGCAGCTGATGTGCGCTGAGGACACAGCTTTGTGGTCAGCAAGACGAGTCAGACGGGGGAAGAAAAATCCCGCAGGATCTCGCTGATAGGCGGAAGCTAGACGAAGGCTGGCTCTCCAGAGAATCTGCAGAACCGTGCACACATGAGGAGGACGAGAGGAAATGGCGGTCGGGGTCCAGGGCAGACAGCCTCACTTTGTGGGAGGAGCAAGCCAGAGGCTGAGGTACAGCAAGAGGACCAGTGTTCACCGCACACCCTAACCGCTCAGACACAGAGAAGGAATGGCGACTCTGAGAACGTGGACCTGTCACCTTGCTGTCCCTGGCAGCCCTTCCACTGTGTGTGCATGTGCCAAGCTACCACACCTACACCCTGAATATGCGTAAAAGGAGGCAGGACAGGGGAGGAAACAGGCTTCGCAGAGGAGCCAAAGGCAATCGCCGGCCCAGAGAGCACACGCTTTTCAAATCTAAGATCCTGGTTGCACATGTAACTTCAGAATAAGGGGAAGCACCCCTGCTCCCCCAAAGCTCCACTGTGCTTCTATGAACAGCACACCCAGGACCTCAGAACTCAGTCCTGGATGGTGTCCCAGCTCTTCCACAGTAAACATGATTAGTACTTTACCCACCTGCCAAAGAAATTAAGGTCATGTTTTGTTTTTTTAAATATGATGTAAAAAGCTGCCTCCACCTGAGGAGCAACTCAGCCGCTCCCGAACACCATAGAGGTCAACAGCAGTGCCTCGGCTGAAGGCCGTGAGTAAGAACAGGAGGAGCAACTGAAAACCAACAGGGATTT
This sequence comes from Myocastor coypus, assembly GCA_004027025.1. Classification (NCBI taxonomy): domain Eukaryota; kingdom Metazoa; phylum Chordata; class Mammalia; order Rodentia; family Myocastoridae; genus Myocastor; species Myocastor coypus. The sequence goes on from PVJA010007014.1 coordinate 47,751, forward strand.
TCTGGGAGATGCTTGTTTTTAGCCACAAAGCTGGAGACTTCCTGGACAGTGTGACTATGGCTCTGTGGGCCACGTCTGACCCTTGCCCTCAGATGGGCACGTGCCCAGGAGAAAGCACCGTGCATGCAGCTCTGCACGGAACCTTCAAGATCCTGATGAGTATCACCATCATCCTCCAAGTGGAAGTGGTTGTTAGAGCCAAGTATGTCAGAGCTGTGCGCATGGCAAAATTAAATACATTTAGGCCACAGGTGTTCCTTCCTTTCTTCAATTTAGAGAAACGGTTCCCTCCGGCTTTTCCCTGTGCACTTTTAGCCACTGCTTGTTGGCTTCCTGGCAAGGTGCTGTATCACGAAGCACAACTTAAAGGGTGGTGTTTTCTGGGTTCTACCGTGGCACTTGTGTGAGTTTCGTGAGCCAGTGCCTGCTTGCCTTCTCTGGGAAGGTGTCGTGTTTCCCACCCCGCGGTGGCTACTTTAGGGCCTATGTTTGGCCCCGGGGCCCCATCGTTCATGGCCTCGACATGTTCCCCTCCCCAGCAGAGAATGATGTAGGAAAAGTCTCAGAAAAACTGTTGGAAGGTTATGCTGTGGAGTCCGAACCTAGCCACAGGAAATACAGCTAAGAAGGGGGACATTTGTCCCTGTCGAACACTGTGGCCAAAGGTGGCCTGGTGCTAAGCATAGCCATTCCCACCCCAAGGGGTGGAGTAACCAGGCTTTCCAACCCCAACTATTAAGCTTCACATAAAATGCATATACTTAATCTGAATTTGGAAACAAAAATAAGTAAATCTGAAGAAAACCCCTAGTTTTATTGTCAAAACATAGGATTACAGTGGAAAGTTCTGTCTGGATAAAAATGAAATCCTTGGGGCTGGGAGATAGCTCAGTAGAAAAAGTGCTTGCCTGGCAAGCGCCAGGGCCTGAGTTCAATCCCTGGTTCCACAAAAGGAAGAAAAAAAAAGAATGAAATCCTTTATACTTGAGTTAGCTATTGAACGGGATGGCCGGTTCTGAGCCAAGGAGCAGCAGGTGGAGGAGCACAGGAAGCAGAAGGAGACCTCTGACCTGAACAACTGCCGTGAGCGGTAGGGCTGGGCCAGGAAGGGGGCGGGCAGCAGGAAGCAGCAGAGGCACAACAGGAAGGAAGCGTTTGCTCCACAGGAAGTCCTGAGCTGGAGCTGGACTAGCTGCTAGACGGGAGTAATTTCAAAGGAATTCCTCTGAGGAGGTTGGAGGTCTGGGGTGGTGGTGGGAGGAAACAACAGCTGAGGAATGCGCTTGGCTCACTAGTGGAAGAGAGGGGCAGAAGTGTGGCTTCAGCCATGACCAGTTGGAAATGTGAGTGGGAATGAGGGGGAAAATCGGCAGACTCCCAAGGGCCAGAGCGACAGCAGACAAAAGGCCACACCTGGCCTTCTGCAAATCACACGCCTTGATTTCGGAAGCAAGCAAGACCAAAGGTTACGAAGCTGTTCTCAGAGGAAGGCAGCACAGCTACCTGTGTCGGGCTTCCCTTCAAACGCGTTTCAGTACGATTTGGCCACGTGGCACCAACAAAAGCGTTTGACCACACAGAAATGAGTCTGTGCCTTCAGAGCTGGTGGACGGCATGCAGCACCACACTCGAATCACGCGGAGGCTTGGACGAGGTGTGCGCCATGCAAAGGGACACGCGGAGTACCAGGTGGAAAGAGCGGAAGGAGCGGAGGAGAGGCAACGGGAGGCGGGGAGAAAGGCTGGAGGAAAGGGGGAAGGGGAAAGAATTACTTTCAGTTTTTAATTTGGCAGTAGAGCCAATTGCTTTGACTTAACCACACTGGGAGTCCAAGCCAACTGTGTGCAAGTGTGTTAAAGATAAATTTGATGTGGCTTTTAGAACAAAGTCATTTTAGCAAAGGTCATCTTATATATAATTATTGGCTACAGGCATAAATAAAACTAAATGCTAACAATAATATGGTGTTCTGGTGAATGGCATGCCTAAAATGCTCAGGATATCTCTAACGAAGCCACCTTTCCTAAAGCCAGAGTTAGGGATTCCAGGGTTTCTTCGGCCTAGCCAAATTCTGACCTGAGTGTTGGCAGACTCCTGCTGCCAACAGGACTGTTGATGCTTCCATTATGGATACTTAGGGTCGGTGTGGTATAACACCTTGGAAATACTTTTTTATTGAATTTTCTACACAATCATGTCTCTGTTTTTCTTTATTTATTGAGTTTTCTACACGATCATGCTTTTGCTCTCTTAGAGATGAAATAAAGAAGGATATGGATAACCACATAGCCCACTGCTCTAGATTAAAATGTGTGGGCTTCCAGCAACAAAAATCAACACGGCTAATGCATGTGCAAAGGATTTCCACGAGATGACGGAACACTCCAGCAGCATTTTCTTTTCCTTTTTAAGTCACTGATTTGTTATATTTTTAAGAGTGTGTTTCTGACTGGAGGAAAGAACGTGTAAACAAATGACTTTCGTGTTGTGTTGTGGTACTGAGAAGCCCCAAACACAGGCAAAAGGCTCTGCCTATGACACTGACCAGTTAGAATTTTCTTTACTTGTTGTATTGGTCAGGGTTTTACTTAGAGGAACAGAATAGATATCATATAAGGAATAGATATTAACAAAAAATACACAATATATAAGGAATTATAAGATTGGCTTACAGTAGTCAGACACAGAGTCAGATGAGGAAGCGTGCAGAGGACATCTGCACGCTCCAGACTGAAGAACTCAATCCCAAGGTCTGGACTTCACTGCAGCACTCCGCGTAAGTCTGTGTCCATCGGCTGATAGGTCTGCGTTGGAAGACTGAAGTGTCTGTGATGCATGCTGAGGAGTCTGCGACAGATGGCGAAAGATCCATCTGCACTTCAAGCCAGATGACGAAGTCCAGGCTGAGTGCGAAGACAGAAACTTCTCCGACGAAGCGAAGTCTTAGCTCCTTCCTCAACCCTTTAAAGTCTCTTTGTGCTCAGTCATTCTGATGTGGGCCCACTGTGCCCTAGGCTGGAACCAATCATACCCCAGGATGGGCCCTTGATCCTGCTCTAGGGAGGAGCCAATCACATCCTAGGCAGGCCCTGGCCACGCTCCATCGGTTCTCTTTTGCTTCTCTTCCTCAACCCTCGTTTTGCTTTTCCAACACCGCAATTGTTTATCCCATAAGATGTCATGCATTCAGTCAGCTATATGCAAATTATAAATCAGACTGACCAGCCGTAGAACATATAAAACACGTGGACAACTGGGCATGTGAAGGTACACTGCGGGGCACACTGTCACGCTGGAGGGTGGCCCTTCTCTCCTCTCCCTCTTTTCCTGTTATCCATCATTCATATCTATATGGCTTTGGAGATTCATAAAGAACAGAAGGTAGAAGTTCCATTTGGCCCATCCATTGTCCTTTTGGGTATCTTCCCATAAGATTTAAAGATGCTGGACCACCGTGAGGGAGGCAAGGCCGCGCTGACGGCAGTGCAGTGCCACGCAGCAGGTCTTGGGAGCTGCCCCAACAGCGGGGGAGCAGACAGGTGCTTGTGTATGGCAGACGGCACCGCCACCAGCAGGCAGGCTGGAGCCACCAGTGGGCACACGCGTGCGCTGAGACCATAATGTCGACTGAGGAGACCGAGGTGCACACTCTAACTGCCACGTGGCCTCTCCCCTCCTTGCTGTTAGTAAGACGACCCAAATCCAGCTGTGGACTGAGGAGAGGATCCCGGCCAGGGGCCACCCCTGCAGCTGCCCGGCAAGCTAGTCCCAGGTCAGTGACTAAGCATCACTGCCAGGGAGGACGTGCGCGTGTCTCAGAGGCAGGCTCAGCACCTCGGTCACCTCGAGCTGAGTGCTCTCGTGTCTGCAGCCACGCCACCGCAGCTGTGATGTACACCTTGTGTGAGAATTCTAGTGGCGCTGTTGTGATAGAGGGCACAAGCAGAAAGTAGCGGGCTGTTTCGGGGGAGTTGTCGGACAGTCAGATCACCGAGGGTGAACATATTAAAAACCAGGAATTCATGTTTGGGGGATCAATTGGGGAATACCCTGAACACAAGTGGTGGGGAAAGTTAATCCCTGTTAGGAGAAAAAGAAATAGGGTGAGTGAGAACACCATCGCGGCGCGGCGCCTGCCGGGCCGTGCTGCAGGGCAGCTAGGTGCTGGGCTCCACCCTGCTTTCCCACTGTGGAGCTCAGCCAGGGCCCTGAGGTGGATGCCTTGGAAGGCCTCCCCCTGCCTCCCAAAGCAAAGTTCCTAACAGCTTGTGGCTGGGGTGGCAGAAACCCTCCAAGCCAGCAGGACGAGGGTGGGCAAGCAGTGTGTGCGGTGCTCCTCATGCACCAGGGCCTGCAGGTCTGTACGCAATGAATTTCACATAGACATAGCGGTGCCTTGTCTTCAACAGAAGATGACCGAGCCGTAGCACAGCAGGGCATTCCCATAAATCGCTACCGCAACATTGCCCTGTGTTTTCCACAGTTAAACATCGTTACTGAGGACAATTTTCATTTATGTGGCTTCTCAACTTTATTTTCGTTCGCTGTAATTTTTTTCTCATTTCTACATTATCATTCTTCTTTGTCTTTTAAATATTTTTAAATATAAAAATTAGTAAAAACAAATAATTAAAAAAGAGGGGGCCTGGCAGGATGGCTCAGTGGTCTAAAGCACCTGCTTAGGAAAGCTTAGGCGGCTGCAGAGACTGCGGTTCAATCCCCGGCACCACATGCTGCGCCAGCCCTGCCCTCAGGGCAGGCTGAGCGGGCCATAAAAATAAATAAATAAATAAATAAATAAACAAACAAAAGTTCTGAAACAAGAAAAAAAATAGTAAAATAAAATAATTAAAAAAAAAAGTGATAGGATGTCACAGGTTTCACCATCACAGAGAAGGCTTTTCCATCTTGAAGTGGCATCGGCTCCCTCAGGACAGATCACACTCGCCCTTCACTGTGTTCTCCTCAGAGTTGTTGGCCTGTGTGGACCGAACCACCTAGCGCTGTGCAGTGGTCTGTGAGTGCCGAGGGCGAGTGAGGTGCGGGGAGACACCCGCGCCTCGCTGCCCCAGTGCACACGGAGCTGCCATGCCACAATGCGCAAGCCTGTGCTGAGGGACTGCAGCACGTGAGCTGGCCGCTGGTGGGCCTCACAGGACGTCACCACATCTCGTCACACTGCTCAGAAAACACACACTTCAGCCGCGTTAATAAAGCCTGTCACATGTTCCTCAAAGCATCTGAGCCGTCATAAAACTCAAAAGGAAAAGAGGATGCAGAAAATATTACTTTACTGGCCCAGGAAAATGCCTCCTCTGGGCCCAGTCTGAGTGGCCTTGAGATGACCCTCTGCTGGGTGCCAGGAGCACCCTGTCGGCCCGGCCCCCTCCACCCATGCAGTATGTGGTGGGAGGGCCACTGGGACTGTCCTCGGCAGCATGTAGGGTTGCAGAAGTGTCAGGGAAGGCACGCGGTAAGGATCTGCACAGGAGCGCCATCCTCCCACTCGCTGTGTGGAAGGAAGGAAGACTGAGTGGTGACGCGCCAACCAGACCTGGGCGTGGACCAGCAGAGGGAGAGGCTCAGGCGCTCCGCACAGCCTGTCGCGGCGGCTCCTCAAGGAGTGCTGTTCAGCCTCAGCGATCACTTTAAAGGAAGAAGAAGAAAGAATGAAGGAACCAGAGGGGAGGGGAGGGCACAGCCCAGGCTCCGTGCCATGGCCGAGAGTGCAGTCCAGCGATGGGCTTAGCTGTGAGCAGCTAGTGCAGAGCCGGTCATGCCCAGGGGCGCAAGAGGTCACAGCCTTCGGGAGGACAAGGCCACGAGAGGGCCACGGAAGCCAGGGCCGTCACTACCCCTGTCCCTGGTGACCCCAGGTTTCCCTGCCTAGTCGACGCAGGCTTGCTCATGTGAATGGCAGTAGTAAGCAGTGGACTCATGCTCATCATCCGGCCAATGTTAGCAAAGGGAGAAGTACAACAGGAAGCCAGAAGGGCTTGGCGGCAGCTAACGCGGTGGCCGAGCACTGAGGAATGCTTGCACACAGTCACGGGGCGCCGGGGCCACTTCCGTCCCGCGCCTGCCCAGCACCGGCAGGGAAGGTGCTGGGGACGCTCCGGCCCCTGGTTCCTGTTTGCCCTACTCCAGGTAACTCTGTTTTAGAAGGTGACAGATTATGTGGGGGAGGAAAGTGGAGTAACATAAGACGATGTATGTGGCAGCTGGACTGTGGTGGTGCATGCCTGCAATCCCAGGAGGATCGGTGCGAGTTCGAGACCAGCCTGGGCTAACAAAAGAGAGCTCAAGGCCCGCCTGAACTGCATAGCGAGACCTTGTCTCAAAGCAAAAAAGAGGAACAATGTATAGGGTACATATTTTCAAAACAGGAATAGCAAATTAACAATGGTTGTTAGAGTACACATTTTTATTGTTAAATCTGTTGCTCTGATTAACAGATATAGGTTTGCAAGACTGGACAAATAATTGTATATTAATGGTTGCTTTCAATAAACCTTAATAATCTTCCTGACATGTTTACTTTAGTTTTCTGATTTATTTTAGAGTACAGTAACAACTGACAAGCGATTAGAGCAGCAGCGTCGAGGACAGTGACGCGAGACACGAGGTCACACCTGGGCGCTGTCACTTGCCCCTCTAAACGTGCTCCACTGCTCCGTGCGCTCCTTGAGTTTCTTTGCTTCCGAGGCCGAAACTGAGGCAGCCTTGGGGTGGGGTGCGCGTCTCTTGCTCATGGCAGGATTTCTGCAAAGTGGAGAAGCAACACGATCGGACGTCTGGAGACAGCAGATGTCTCTGGGGGCGCTGCTGCCATCCACTGCAGGCATCCACAGTACCCTGCTGTGCAGCACTGAGGGGTCGGATCCAGCATGATGCTTCCCAGACTGCATAGCCTGCCGCTACTCACAGCTTGCGGGCTCCCAGCTCACTTGTTCTGCTCAGCTTCCCTGATTAAAAGGAGGATCCCTAGAGTAGCCAGCTTGTGTCCTGCGTGACCCAACGGGCTGCGCACGCCCAGTGAGGGCAGCAGTCCCCGGGCCGTGATGGCACTGCGCAGCTCACCTCTGCAGCTCAGCCAGCTCTTCCGGAATCTGCGTGCTTGCCGGCCGAGTCTTGAACGGCAACAGGAAACTTATGGTCCCCTTTTCCATAAGGGAAGGAAAGCCAGCATCCTTGAGCAGGAGTAGAAAGGCCACTGCTGCATACACTGCCCGCCACTGTGCAGAGCGGTTAGGGGCCAGCAGCATCGGTAGGGCTGGGAGAAAGGAAGCCCGGACCATGGGGCATGGCGCAGTACCCCACACGCTTACCCAGAACCGTAGAGGACGCAATCCTGAGGCCTCAGCGAACAAAATGAAATTTTAAAGAAAATTGTTAGAAGGCTTTTTATGTAACTTTTGTATCTGACAAGGTCAGTCAAATCCCTCAGGATTTACCTTGAAATCATGCACAGTGTTTTGTAGAACTTTTGTCAGTGTCAGCTGTCTGAATGAGTCATGGCTTGACTAATTTGCTCGCTGTGGAAGCCTAAGAGATGTCTTCTCTCTACGTAACTCTCCTTAGGCATACTGTACCACTTTCCTCTGTGGCCCCATAATCTCCTTGAACAGAAAATTTGAGACTCCACTGAGTTGTAGGATATTACAGTACAGGTTCTCTTATGTCCTGAGTCCTCAGTGGCCTTGAAGGGCTAGGGCCAAAATATTGGCTATCCTTGTAGCCTTTCTTTTTCTCTAAATTTTTAGTAAGCAAACTTAAGTTGTTAACCCTCTAGAAGAAAAGCTTAATTATATTATTCTCTATATCATAGGCACTTGAGCTTAAAATCATCTGTCTGAATATCAAACACCTTAGACTTAACATGGAACTGGTATTTTCTACCCATCATTGGCATTCTAAACTTTAAGTCCCTATAGAATGTGACAAAAACAATTATACATTTTTACACAGAAATTTAGAAATCTAACCATATACAAAATTGTAGCGGTCAATCCTATGGCATTTTTTTCTTGTCTCTTATTACCTTTTTTTTTTAACAAATATTTACTTGAGAGAGAGTGTAGCAGTCATTGATATGACATTAAAAGCAGTACACATTTAGAAGACCAGAATGATAGGGATTCTAAGCATAGTCTTAGTGTTACACATTGTGATCCTCGGTGTGGTTGCTTAGTTCACAGATATTAGCATATATAGTTACACTTTTTGTTATACAGGTCTTGCTTATCTTGGTCTTAACCACCCAGCAGAAAAGTCAAAACACAAGGCAGAAAAAGTATAACCATTTTAATATGTTGAGCTGTAAAAGGCTCCAGTCAACCACTTCTGACATTGCCAGTTCTGCTGATAACTCGCTACTATAATACTATAGGACTGTATTGGATTATTTTGCTGAATTCATGCACCTACAATATTTGAATGACAATGGAACACCCATTTCTGACAAAACAAAACAAAAAAGGGGGAATATAAATGAAGAACCATTTTGTAGTGAAAAATAGGATAGATACACAGCTACTTTCAGAAAGAAAGATTTGTACTAATAGTGTTTAGACAAGATACCATGTCTGCATCTTATACTCTGATCAGCTACTATGAAGACAACAATATGCAATGTATTAATTATTGTAACTGTCCTACTAACCTATTTTGAAACTGTCTCATTGCTATTTCTTTCTTATTAAAATTTGTAGACATTAGAAACTAGGATCTTAAAGAAGTGAAGAATAATAAAGTTTTGGGTGGGTTGTAATCTGTTACTTAGGGATCTTAGAAGACTAGGATCTAAAAAAGGTGTAACACCTTAATCCTGATTGATGTCTCCACCCTTACTTAAGACGTTGGTGATCCCCTCTTCTCCCTGTAAATCTTCTATTGTGTAACCTAAATAAAAAGGAGATGCTTCTAGAGTTCTGCGCTCACTTTGAGAGGCAGATCTCAGTGAGCCCTCTGAGCTGCCTTCATCGGGTCTTCTCGTTGTTTCTTTCAGCACTGACACAGAACATTACAACAAAAATTAATAAAATAAAATTAAAAGTATAAAAGGCTTTTTATAAATGCTGGGTCATAATGATAAAACACCATAATTTAGAAAATGCCTTAAAGACAAAATTATAAACAAAATTTGGAATTAACTATGGGCAAAATGAAGAATCTGACTTAACACCTACACATTCACCTACATATTATGCAACTCAAAGGACAAGCTTAAAGGCACAGTCTAAACTTGGAAATGACATGTTCTCCAGGTACACTGAGGCATGCTCACTGAAACTGGAAATAATAGCTCTGTTAATTTTCATTGAGCACAAATTCATACACAAAAAAAGACACAAAGTGTAGAGGAAGGCAGCAGAATGGGAGGCAAGAAAGCCCTGGGCTCACAGTCCTCTGCCCTCAGGAGCTGGCACACACCCTCTGCCACCCTGTGCCCTGGCAGGGCCCGCTACATCCAGCAGCCCATCAGACCCATTGGCAACCAAGCGAAGATCTCCCCAGATCTCTAGACTCTGAGATGGATGTGGAGTGAAGTGGCATCAGGGACACCGGGACGACTGGCCACCAGCAGGCAGCCCCGGGACCCAGGCCCTGCGCGGGCTCCCCTCAGCCTCAAGGCATCCTGCCGCGTGCTCTGAGCAATCAAATGCCTTCCAACACATCCTCTGGATGCTCGCGCTAAGCAGCTCCTTTGCCATATTAAACACCTCCTCCTCCTGCAAATGAAAATGCCTCTGGGAATGTGAGAAAAATGCCTCTGAGCACTGAGCAGAGACGACGGCGCTACAGAGTCTGCGTTCTCATCCAAGTTGCATGGAAAAAAACAACTGGGAAGAAGGAAAAATTCCACGAGAAGAGTCAGCCTCAGCGCAGTGACCCTGAGGACAGAGTGGCGCTGGGCAGAGGGACCACAAGGAGCCGTGGGCATGGACGCGGCTCTGCTGAATTTGCAGGAGCTGTAACATTTTTAGAACATTCCTGCCCCCAAGAAAGTCAAGAAACTCTTACTTGGCCACTCCATGGCCCCCAAAACTTTAAAAGTAGTGCTTTATTTTGGTCGTATTGCTTATCAGCAACAGACTTCTGGGCTGTAATTATGGAGATTTTTTTTCAGGGAATCTGAACCTGAGAACTTCTGTAAATAAAGAGGAAGGGAGGGAGGGGAGGGAGGGGAAGAAAGGGAGGGAGGGGAAGGTAAGGGGCAAAAAGGAGGAGCCGAGATGTGTCCTGCACAGGAACAAACTCCCTGGGATGAACGCAAGCATCCTGGATGCCTAAACTGTACCAATGCAAGCATAAATTTCAGAAAAAGCCTAGATCACTCCTCATGCATGAAGAACAAACCCACTGAAAAATACCTCACCCACAATGTAGGGTTAAATAAAAGTTAAGAGCTCTGCTGAAGTTTTCAGCAATGACCTGTAGCCGGGGTGTGTGTCCTGGGAGAGCAGCTGAGAGGAAACAGGACAGTGCTGAATGGCATCAGGAAGCCACAAGCCCCGGAAGTTTCTAGCAGAGGTCATGAGGAGGGCAGGGGCAGCTTCAGCGCATGAACAGACCCCCAGGGACTTGCAGACAAGAGAAGCTACACTTCAGTTGTAATTCTTTTCAAGAAGGAAATAAAGTGCGTGCGCTCTGGCTGGAGTGGAAGTGAAAGAGCACAGCGTTGGAGAAGGACAGTTGCGTGTTTTCAAAAGATGGGCACCACCTCCCCAAGATGAGAACAGGAGGGTGCTTTTGTGCTATTCCACCCGCATGGAATTTTGAGAAGTGCAGAGAGAGCTAGGACATAGAAAGCAGTCCGGAGCTTCCCGGGCTGCTTCAGGAGGGTGGACAGAAGAGGGAAACCAGCATCCTAGCAGAGCAGCAGGGTTGGGCCGCATCCCACACAGGGGAGCACAGGTGTCAAAACCCATCGAAGCGCACACTTGAGGTGGCGTGCAGTTACACAGATCGCACCTCACTGCAGCTCGCACTGAAATGTAGCCGGGACTTGGAGCACACCGGACTGGGGCCGCACGCCCTTCTTGGAGCCCTTCTGTACGTGAGTCGGTGCCTGCAAGCAGCGTGCTCATCGACGCTTGTGCACCAGGCCCTGCTCACGTGGACGGCCCCGCTGCCCTCCTGGCCTGTCCGTCTCTGTGCCCGGCCGTCCTCCTCACAGTCTCGTGGTGAGAAGTGCTTTCACCTGAAGATTGCTTACAGGATTTAGAAGTTTTGTGGGCAAGTGCTTGGACCATTTTCAGGAAAGGCCCTCTGCACATGCTTAAGGAGTGGCAAGACAGGGGTGAGTAGAAGGGGTCTATGGGACGCTGGGTGGAAGGCGGCACCAACAGAACCACTGGTCCGCTGGGATCAGTGTCACTCTCATCTGAGACCCACCCGAGTCATGAGAGCTCGCCTTCCCTTTCAAGGAAAGGAGGCTCGCGACTCAAGTCCACGAGAGATGGGCAGGCTGGCCATGGGCCATGGGGTCTGAGAGGCTGGCGCAGTGTGGCCAGGACTGGCTGCCGCTGCTCTTGCCCTGGTCCCTTCCTTCCTTATAGGAAGCACACTGGAGTCAGCAGAGCCACCTCGCAGCCACATGTCCCTAGCACAGGAGGAACTCCAGACAGCAGCACTGAGGTTGGAGCGCAGCGGGCAGTGCGGTGCTGGCAGCAGCCAGGCGGTGCTGGCTCTGAGCTGGTTATCAAGTGGAGGCAGAGCAGCAGGTCCTTTGGCTTGAGCACTGTGCACCACTAAATCTAGCTCTGAACCCCACCTGCATGACATACACACTTTCTACACAGATAAGAAAACAAAGGCCAGGTTGGGTAACTGGCCCCAATTCTAATTTAATTAATGGCATCTCAAATCCAGATGCTAAATGTGCAATCTCCTCTTTGCCTTGGGTAGTATTTATGACACAACAAAAACATGGGCTATCTTGAGGAAGCAGATACACACATATTTATGCACTAACCCAAATGGCTTTAATATAAACTGAAATGAGATGCACAGTCCCCTCATGTTGGCTCTGCCTCTAATTTTTGCTTTAGGGAGAAACGAAGCTTCACTCCACACGTTATGTAGCATGAAAACCAATTTAATTGTGCACACACTTCAGTAGCTTCTGAAGCTGCGGCTCCGGGCAGAAGCCTCTACGTTCTGCTCGGGAAGCGGCACAAGCTGTCTCTGGCTGGCATTCTCAGCCGGTGCACCCCTCAGCGTGGCCCGCTGCCTGGAGACAGCCAGCCGCTGCCTGATGCTACCCACCTGACAGGACCACACCCTACATGAAGATGCTTCCGGGGAGTGCAGTTCCCCTGCCCCCATCGCCCACTGTGTAGCGCACGTGGCCACCACGCGTGGCCCGGTGCTCGTGGCAGATTCAGGCTGAGTGGGCAAAATCGGAAGATGGGACCAGTAGGAAGGGCGGTGGTAAAGAAGCCTGTCCTGACGGGGCCCGGGCTGCTCTGCTCTGGGAGGCTCTGCGTGCACGCCTGTGGGGAGGCCCAGAGCCTCCCAAAGCACTGAGTAGTTCACCGCTGACACTCTCATTTTAATCAGAAGCTACGGGTTAGCAAAGGAAGATGAGGAGCTCAGAAAGATTTATTTCTCAGCAACACAGAAAGGTTTTTAGCTGTTTTTCTACAGATCATCTTTTCCATTATAGTTTTGTGGTTAAGTTCATCAGGCATTCAGTATCCCTGTTCTTTATTAAATAAGGAGGCCTGAAGAATGCATTTTCCATTTCAGTTCTTTAATATTTTTTCTAATGAAGACAAACAGAAACCAAGAACGGAAGAACTGAACATGCATCATCGTAATAGAGCATGGGACTGCTGGCCCGTGGAGCGCACAGCACACAGCCTAGCTCTGCAGGCCACTAGGTCCCCACCAGACTCCTGTCCCGGAGGACGTGGTGGGGCAGGGGCTCCCTGGTCAAGGACTTACCCTATGTTTAATTAATGATGAGCAAGGAAGTAGGATGACAGGCGTGATTGACGTGACGCGTAAATATGAGTGCTCCCTAGACAACCCGAGCAGCGGCGACAGTGTGAGAGGGCCAGCAAAGCGACCTCAGGAGAACTGGAACCCTCAGCCACCATGGAGCCAACCCCGTGAGTCGCCAGAACGCACGCAGAAGAGTGTGGAGAAGGTGCGTGAGTGGGATCCACAGGGGCGCAGGTGCTGCTCGGCCGCCCGAGAAGGTGCTCAACCTGCCACCCTCCAGGGGAATGCATGTTGTAGGGAAACCGCTTCCTTGTCACCTACAGGCTGCAAGATGCCAGCGCCTGTGTTGTCCCTCCCTGCAGGGCTTAGGTAAAGGAGGCAGTCTCACGTGCCGCTGGCGGGAATGCAGAGTGCTGCGACACAGGGTAGGAACTGGGTGGGACAGGTTCTGCCTACAGTATGGGAACATTTACCCATTGGCCTAGAAATTCTAGTAAACAGCCCAGTTTATTTGCTGGCAAATAAACTTCAAAAAGCCACATGCAAAGTTGGGTATCGCGGCACAGTCCTGTGATGTGGGAGGCCGAGAGCACTCAGGAAGCTGAGGCAGGGGGATTGCTGCAAGTTCAAGGCCAGCCTGGGCCACACAGCAAAGAGTTTCCAAAAACAAATTAAAAGGCCCCTGCACAAGGGTATTCATAAATCAAGCCCAATAGGAGCGGCTGACTGAAGAAGCTGCAGCTTGTCTCTAGAGCAGGGTACAATGCAGCTGTGGAGAGAGCAGTGGTTACCTGTGCCTGCTTGTGCAGTCTCAGGCGGTCTCCACAATATGTTTTCCATGACCAAGGCATGGGGAGAATTGGGCTTCGAAGAATGGAGGGTAAAATGTGTGCGCTGCAGGCAGGCACAGCTGCAAGGAGGCACCAGGGGAGGCGCGCAGCCGGGAGCAGGGGGCAAGGCATGGGTGAGGGCCCAGGGCCGTGCTGTGTGCAGCCGTGCCCCACATGGGGTGTGCATGGCAAGCCTGCCTCCCAGAAAAGGTGTCTAGGATGCCCTGGCCCGTGGCGGACAACTACGCCATTGTATTTAGCTCAAAGAAAACATTCAGGAAAAGCAAACAGACCAGGGTCAGGAGTTGGACCCCTCCTTGAACACATTGCTTCACAGATTTTACTTTGGAATTCTGCAGTCATTGGACATAATTAGTATATATGATCAGTAATAACAAAGCACAATTATTAAAAATAAATTTACATTGATCTCAGAAGGCCAATTTAGGATGAAAGGAGTAAATTTCACCCTGTATTATGTGGGTGATAGAAGAACGCGGTCCGCATTTCAATTTTAAAATCACGTTGCGTCAAGGCCTGCCACGAGCAGTCTGCCGACGCGATCATCCTAGCCATTTCCTTTTTGGTTATTTTGCAACTAGCACACGTTCATGGCACACAGTAACTGCACTGTCTTGGGGAGTCGGGATGCCACGTTGGGTCTGATAGCGTCCACTCACTCCCACCCCGCAGCCCTGTCCCCACCCACTCCGCCACGCCCACCCCGCGCTCTGTCCGAGGCTCCACAGGGTGTGCTGGACGAAAGCCACGGTGCGTGGCACGGCAGCGCACAGCCTGAGGGAAGGGCGATGCCGTGCCCCGTCCATCTCTCTCTGGAGCTGTCGCCTCGCGGTGCCGGGATCTTCCCCAGAGCCAGTACCCATGAAATGGAGAGATGTTGTGGGGGCTCAGGACACTGAAGGAGCCGCGACAGCACAGCAACAGACACCCGGGAAGGACCCAGAGCCACTGCAGAGGCCAGCAGGCGCAACGGGAGGCGTGCGCTCAGCGTGAGTGGGGCAACCTGAGAGGATTAACGCCAGCGTGCCTTTTACTGTACTAATTTTTCTGTGAGAATATTCGCCGTACATTTCAATCAACCCTGTATGCACACTTTTCTGGATTCAGCGTTTATAGGCTGGAGTGAGGCCTATAAGTATCCTAGTCGATATAAATTTCCTATCTGCAGCGTGGTTGTTCCCGAGATGAAATCCTCTTCGGTCCCACTTCCCCATAAGAATACGTTAGCCTGCCGCCTTCCTGAGCCCCTCTTCCTGTCACTTCACTAGGCTACAGCATTCACTGAACTGCTCATCACCCCTAGTGAAATACTCACAAAAGAATACTTCCAAAAGTGCTTCTGAATGTGGTAAAGGCAATACAATTAAGGTGTTTAGGGTGGGAGGAGGACTTTGGATGGGGATTAATGTCTTTTTTTTTTTTTTTTTTTTTTTTTGTCTTTTTGAGACAGGGTCTCGCTATGCAGTTCAGGCCGGCCTTGAGCTCACTTTTGTAGCCCAGGCTAGTCTCGAACTCGCACCGATCCTCCTGCCTCAGCCTCCCAAGTGCTGGGATTGCAGGCGTGCGCCACCACGCCCAGCTGGGATTAATGTCAATATCCCTGTTGCTGTAATAATTTGCAAGTCCCTCAAATGGTTTTTGCAGATTAATTGACTTTGGAAAGATCCCAGAAGTATCTCCAGCCGCAACAGTCTAATTTCAGAAGTTTTTACATAATTTATGTCCAGAAATAAAATGAAAGCTGAAAACTTAGCAAATATGTTTATTTTTCATAGAGAAAATTTTGAAAATCACATAGTGTACGCCTGAGTATGTACACTAAGTGAGGATTTCATTCTCTTGTTCCTTTCTTAGGTTGGAAGGACCTATAAGATGATTCAGCTCTAAGTCCCCACTGGATACTACTGTAGTGCCAGGCTATTAACTGCCTCTCCAGGCAATGGTCCCTGAGCAGTGATGTAAAGCCAGAGTAAGATAATAATTATGTCACTAAAAGAACATACTTATGCACTGTTAGTCAGACTAATCATTAATAATTTGACTAAGGGATTTATCGAATGAATTAAATTAATCAGTGTACTATTAACTAAAACAGAGTTCAAATGAGCAGATACTCGATTACTAAATCCAGAGGCTGTCTAAATTTAGGCATGTATTTACATTGTGGTAGACAGGGTTTAATTATTTAGTATTCGCAGACTGCTCTCAGCACCTCACTCTAAATTAGCAACTTTGCCTTTAAGGGCAGATCCTTGAGCTTGGATTGGCTTGCTCTACAAAGCAGGACAGGCGTGCAGGAGTTGGCTGGGTGTCCTCCGCGTGTGTGGCTGAGGAGGACGCATCTGCGCAGAAGCGAATGCCGGAGAGTTTGCTCACGAGACTGCAAGAGGCGCTGTGCTTTCCGCTGCAAAGAGGGACCACGTGGTGATAGGTTTATTCTATGTGGACAGCAGGGCACTTCTACCAAAAAGAAACTAGATTGGCCTTTTGTTTTCTTTTTCCGCTCTCCTAAGTTTATTTATGAGTCAATCACATGAAAAATGGTGTCAGTTGGTCTTGAGCCTTGATTATGCTTTTAGTCCCAGAATTCACTTACGATCCATCCCGTTCCTCCGCCAACCTGGATCTCTTGGCGTGCGCCCTCTCACACCTCTCCAGCCCTGCCTTGGCCCTGGTAGGGCTTGGGCCACACTGCCTCCTGCACCTGGACCCACGTGTCCAGGGCCAGCTGCAGGTCCTCCCAAAGACCGCGGCCCAGGTCCGCCACCTCCTGGTGACTCTCTGAACTTGCCTAGGGGCCATTCTGCACCTGTGAAGAGCCAGTCTGGTCAGAAAGGCCAGCAAGAGCCAAGCAAATGGCTTTGCACCATTTATATGAGCAAGAAGCCTGCCAGGCTTTGGCTAAGATAACCGCTGCTGCAAGCCACACACTGGGGCCCAGCTCACTGCTCCCGCCCGCACAGAGCCACCGCGCTGTCACTGCTCTGAGCAGCCCATGCTGTCACCCCCATGTCAGTCCCCACAGCCTGTCCTGATTGTGCACTGCCCCCTGTGCAGCTGTCCTTGTGCATCCAACTTCATCTCTGCAGGAAAGAACTCCCTGTCATGCCCAGGCCTGGCCTCGGCTCTGAGGCTGCCAGGGCTGGCACACGTCTACGTGTTCATGGCAGATACGTGGTCAGGCTAGACCTGTGAGCCTACAAGGAATGGAAACCCAGAATTCACCAGGAAGAAGAAAGACGGAGTGGGGAGGAAGCCAAAGAGACTGGGTGAGGAAAGAAGGTTAGTTGTTGTTTAAAACTTATTCCAGAGAAAGATGTGGACTTGCTATACACAGGGTGTGGAGAACAGGAAAGGAGAACACTGAAGACAGAACTGTGTGAGCAGGATTTAAACAATAAAAGAAAATACCAGTTCTTCTCAAATTCTTGTGAAATAATTGAAGAGGAGGAAAATCGTCCAAGCTCATTTTCTGAGGCTAATGTTACCCCAGTAGAAAAGACAGGCAAAGATATCGCAAAAAAGGAAAGAAAGTCAGCAGGCCAATATTCATGACGAACATAGCTTAAAACCCTCAGCAAAATATAAGCAAACCAAGTTCAATAAGACATTAAAAGGATCATGCTCTGGGCTCAAGTAAGATTCATTTCTGGGACACAAGGAAGGTTCAACTCAAAGTACTGCAAACCCAGTCATAGACTGAATGATGAAAATCATGTCTCAATAGGCATAGAAAAAGCGTTTTACAAGCGAGACACCTTCTCACAATAAAAACTGAACGAATGAAGTAGAGAAGGAACGTACGTTTGCATGCCTCCACATTCAACGTCATACGCAATGGCAAAAAGGTGAAAATTCCGCCTTTGAGACCACAGACAGGACAAGAATGCCTAGCTTTGATGCTGCTCATCAGTGTGATACAAGAAGCTATTTGGCAAGGGGAAAATAAAGTAAAAAGCATCCAACACATAAAGAAGAAATGACAAGCTGATCTGGCACATACACAAGACCCTGGAAAATCCACCACCTGCAGGAATGTTGCATGAAGGGTCACAGCACGGGGAGTGGCACGCCTGCGGGTCCAGCACTCTGGGAAGCAACTTCAAATGTTATCCAGCTACGCCCAGGTGTGGTGGTGTACGCCTGTACTCGCAGCACTTGGGAGGCCGAGGCAGGAGAATCAGCGTGAGTACTAGACCAGCCTGGGCTACAAAAATGAGCTCAAGGCTGCCCTGAACTGTGTGGTGAGACCCCATCTCAAAAAGCTGAAAAAATAGTATCCAGCTATAAAATCAAGATAGAACTAGTGTAGGCATGAAAACAGATACACAGTCGAGTGGCGTGAAAGCTCAGAAATAAGGCCATGGGTACAAGGTCAACTGCCTTTGACAAAAGTATGACAAGTGTGTCGTGCGGAGAGGACAGCATCCTCAGTTAGCAGGCTTGGGAAAACTGGATGTCCGTCTGCAAAAGAAAAGAGTTGTACCCTTACACATTAAAACAGCATTCGGCTTGGCTGTGAGGTGTGAGAGTACGAAGATGCTGGCTTTTGAACATGACTCCAGAAGCACATGGGAAAGTGTAAAGTGGAACTATGTTAGGCTAAAAAAGTTCTCTATGTGAAAGGAGATAACAAAATGGAAAGGCTTTTGGAGTGGGAGAACATATTTGTAAACTGTGTCACCTCGTAGAACAGCAATATGCAAAATACATACAGAGGCACAGACTTCGCTAGCAGGAGAAAGCGAATCACCCAGTTAAGATGGGGCAAAGGGACGAAGCATGGGGGTGCATGCCTCTAATGCCAGCACTGGGGAGGCTGAAAACAGGGGAGTCACTGCTAGTCCGAGCTGCGTGGTGAGACCCTATTCAAAAAAAAAAAAAAAGAAAAAAAAAAGGGAGCAAAGCACATAAATAGACATTTTCCCCCAAGAAGACATACAAGGGGCAGGCAGTAACATGAAGAGTGCTTACCACCAAGAATCATCCGGGAATATAACTCAGGAACCTCAGCGAGCTCTCGGCTCACATGCGCTGGAATGACCACTGCTAAAGGGACAGGCGGCGATTGCTGACGAGGAGGTGGAGCAAAGGGAGGCCTTCCACACTGCGGCTGGGGCTGGGGGTGGTACGGCCACTGTGGGAGCAATACTAAGACCCTCAGAAAGCTGGAACAGAAGCAGTTCCACCTCTGCACTGCGCCATGCTGAAGACTGGCTTCAACTGTCTCGTTTAGAAGTGAGCAGGTGAGCCGTGCAGTGACTTATGACGCACGATCCTAGAGTATTTTGTGGCAGCATCAAGTTTTGTAAAAGAAATTTAAGGTGTTGGTCCTGTAAGTCAATGTAGTAAATAAAGGTAAGTGGGCATTTGTTTCCCATTTTAAGGGTAAGCAGCATTGCTGTGTAGAAACCAGCTAACATGTTCTGAGGAGCACACGCACGCTGCATAGCTTTAGCTTCCCTCCCCGCATGTCCCCAGCTGTTTAGTGGCATTACAGCCCCAAGAAAGTTTTTGTGTGTGTTCCGGGACAGTTGGGAGTGCACCAGGGACTGAATGTTGGGCCCTGCAAACTACCAGTCAGCTACATTCCCATTCCTCCCTACAATTTTATTTTGAGACGGGGTCTTCTGAAGTTTCTCAGGCTGACCTTGAATTCATGACCCTTCTGCCTCCCCTCCTGGATAGCGGGTTGGCAGGTGGGCGTCGCCATGCTTATGTCATGCTGGGAACGGGTACACAGAAGAAGCCTGAAAGAGCAAGGGCCGTGACCGAAGTCTGACCTGGAAGAGCTCGGGACCGGGAGAAGGGTGCGAGGAACGCCTAGAGGGAAGTGACCATGCTCACATGCAGTGCAGAGGTCGGGGTCCCCAGGGCTTAATATGGCAGCTAGTGGACATAATTAGTGCACGCGTTTAGCTAATACGGGAAATGTTTTGCTGTTGCAGTGTAGATTGACTTATCTGTTAATTTATTAAAAAGATATATAAAGTTAAAAAATGGAAACCTTGGCAGAGATGGGGTCACTTTAAGCTTGAGGATACCACAAACATCATTTCAAAGTTAGCCCTGCCAGAGTGGGGAAAACAGGAACTAAATCTAAAAAAAAAAAAAAAAAATGTGTATTTCACTTAGAAATGAGATGTCCTAGCTTAACCTTCACTTTGTGGATGACCTCTAATCTCACAACGTGAGATGCTTGCATGGTCAGAAAAGCAATTAAGTCCACGCGCCCTTACTTCCTGAGCTCACCCGCCTATCTGCAGCCGCACCTGCTGTCGCGTGCACCAAAATAAATAGCTGCTGGTTTCCACATCACGCAGGTCTGGCAGTCACAGAAGGGACAGCTTAGATTTTTCTTTCATTATCTGCTAAGCATACAGCTAATCCTGGTTTAGGATTTTTGTTGTCCAAAGATGTGCAATAGAAGATAAAATTCATTGCTGTGGGTTGTTCTGCAGAGGTCACAAAATTGCTGGATAGAAAACAAAATCACCTTGAGGTGTAGGTGTATAGATGGGCCGTGGACACAGGATAGGGACAGCAAAGGCTTCGGGACCATGGTGAGTGGCCCCAGGCAGCACCCGCCAGCACCACATCCGGCCCATCACTGAAGAGCCCTGCCCAAGCCCCGGTGTGCTGCTCACGGCTTCAGTGCCTGCTTGGCGAACAACTTGGGCAAATTTAGCACAAAAAACGTGCTTCCTGTGACAGTGCAGCCTACTAAGCTTCGGAAGAGGTGAACCACAGAAATCATGAGGCACAGTAAAGCACAATGCAGGTCTCGGTGTGGGCATGAAATCACGTTCCATCGCCTTCCACCAGCTTTGAGGGACACATGTGATCCACAGCAGGGTCATTGTCCCCTGAAAGGGAATCCATGATAAACCCAGAGGCCGAGTTGTTTTAAACTTAAAGCAAGTAGAGTGAGCCAATGTTTTCCTAAGTGAGCAGTAGCTCTGTTGATTGCTCTCTCCCTTTACACCAGCAAGATATTTTAGCAATAGATTCTGAATTTTAAGCCCCAGTTGAACACGTGATTTCCTGGCATAAACCCAGCAAAACATTAGCTGCACTCTGAAGAGCAGCGGTTCAATTCCGGCTCATTCCTGCATCCCACAAGTGCTTCCCAGCATGGAGGGCTTGGACCCTGCAGAGACTTCTGCAGCTGAGACTTGGAGAAGCCTGGAATCTGTCCCTTCCAAGGCCTGCCGGGCCCCTCTGTGTGCCCCTCTCTGCTACAGAGCTACAGGGGCTGGCTGGTTCTCAAGGAGCAGGAATAGCTATTAGGGGGACTCAGCGTGAGACTGACCATAGTCTCAATAAGGCCTAGAGGCACAGGAGCCTGGGGTCAGATGGGAGGCCTCTCCACTGCTAGGCTCCTACTAGCAGTGCATGCTGGGACACCACATGGCGAGTGGCGAGTGGCGAGCATGGGATTTGCTTTGCCTCCTTTGTGCTTTTTAACCTGATGTTATGAATCGGAAATCCCAGGCTCAGCAGCTGGCACTGAAACAGGCACTGTGGTAGATGCCAACGCTTCGGGGGCGGCGGTGTTTGAGAACCTCTGGTTTAAAAAAAACAAGTGAAAAAGTGAAGATTCTGTGTGGAGATTCCCCTACATAGCGGGATTAGAGGTCGCGCTCAACCCAGCTATTCCCCTCCTACATATCTCTCCAGCAAAACTGAAAACATCCTACCACAGCAACTCGTGTGCACCCGTGTTTGTAGCAGCACAATTTGCAAATCTTAGCAGCAACCTAAATGCCCATCAACTGAAGAGTCGATAAAGAGATGTGGGATGTTCACACCATGGGACATTGCTCAGCAATAGGGAATGACAAACTGCAGACTTTTGTAGATAAACGGATGCAGCTAGAGACCACACTCACAGTGAGATAAGGCACACTCGTACGCGTAAATGTCACATTGTCTGCCCGGTGTAGTAAACTGAAGGAGCCCACAAAACCCAAAAAGTACAACAGGTACCGTGGAAGGACCAGAAGTTGTTTCAATAAAAAGAATAAGTTGGATGAAGGAAAAAGAAGAGAGAGAGAAAGACTGTAGCTATGACAATTATACTACTAATGTCTACCGGTTTATGGAAAGGAGCAGTTACTGCTTATTTTTCTTTAACTTTTTGGCCCACTTTGCATCCCTATGTCTGCTCATCTGAGCAGTTCCTTTGAAGATAACAATATGCCATACAACCATTGCTGATTTCCTATCGTCTTGTTTCAAAATGTTATATAATTTTTAATTTTCTATTCTCTTCAAAATAAAAACAACTGAAGATGTTTTTGACACAGTAAGACTTGTCAAGTGCTCACTGTTTTAAGAAAGGACCAAAATGACCCCAGGTCTCAAGGACAGTACAACATAACGTGTCCTAATGTGTCATTTGCGCTGCTCTGGGAGTGGTAAACAAGATGCAGTCCTTGCTGACACTGATTGCTGCAGTTTGCTTACTCCACATTGTCGCTATGGATTCCCCAGCTGAGAGCTGCGATCCACCACTCTGTTGATCAGAGAAGAGCCAGGCAAACACGCAGCCAGCCCCTTCAGGCTGCTCACGGCCCCACCTGAGTCTGAGGGACACAGAGAGCACAGCCACACGGGGGGGCTACGGTGACCCCAGGACAGAGCACCTTGGTGTAGGCCCAAACACACAGAAAGAGGAAAGAGGAGCAGGAGGACAACAGAGGGGAGAAGGAGTAGGAAGAGAGGATGGAGAGGAAGAAGGAGAAGGGAGGATGGGGGAGGAGGGGTGGGGAGGTGTCCCACAGCATGCCCCAGGTCCAGCCTTGCAACTCCTCAAAGCTGTCCACTAGAGCAGGTTGGCTGTCCAGGCTCCATGCCTCTCACTGAGAACAGATCTTCCAGAAAGAAAGAGGAGGGGGAGGGGGA